>CM077450.1:11106928-11354810 GCA_039654765.1 Mylopharyngodon piceus
GAAGAAATTTTTAAAAGAAAATATGTCCCTTTGCATTGAACTTTGAGCGTCGTAACCTTGCAGATCAATCATAATCAACCAACCCTTTAAGGGTGATTCTTCATATTGAGATTAATTTGAAAATTGTATATTGTGGCAAGAGCTTTTTGCTGTGAGGCGACAGTGCTAACCACTGAGCCACTATGCTGCCCCCACACCCTATACCCTCATTTACTATTCCCTACATTAGTTTACTAATATGGTCCACTTGACAGAGTGAATGAAAACAAGTAAGTGAATTCAGACACTGAATAGTTGCTTTTCCACTGTCGGTCCAGTGCGAGCCAGGGCTAACAAAATGCCAGGTGGGGCCAGTAACCTCGGACCTTAAGCCATAAAGGCCAAAATCAAGCTGCATTTCCTCTGTCAGGCCAGTAGCCCTGCAGCGCTACTCTTAAAACCCACCCTTAACATGCCTTCATAGAATGATGTCACCCAAACCCACCGTTTAACCAGCTGACTGAAAACTAGCGACATCGCAAAATTAGCATGACAGAAGCAAATGTTTGGTCTTTACATAAAGACCAGCACCTGATGTTAACAAGCAGAATTACTGAAGGAAAGAGAAACAACAAGAAAATAAACTACAGCTGACTTCCAGCCACAGCCTTAGTGAGTAATCTGTTAAAGGTGCTCACGCCTGATTTCTGTTGATATGCGCACTTCATTGCTGTTCAAACTGGTTAAATGTTACAGGACACTAATAAAAGAAACTAGGTATGATGACGTATGTAATGGTGTAGTAGTGGTGTACCATTTCTTAGGGGAATATTTTTCACTCCTACACCTTGCCACTTGTTTCAAGGGCAAGAAGTCTCATGCTCATCAAGCCTGCATTTATTTGATCAAAAATACAGAAAAAAACCCAGCAATACTGTGAAATATTATTACAATTCAAAATAATGTTTTTTATTTTAATATACTTAAAAAAAATAATGTATTTCTGTGATGCAAAGCGTCTAAACATTCATATTACCTCTATGGTATTTTATATATTATATATAGAGCCTAAATGTTAATGTGCAGTTTAATACATTGCTAACACATTTTATTTCAGTATTTATTACGTATTTCAGTCGATTTCACTCATCTCAGTATAGCAATATAGTTTGTGAATAGCCATGGCAATTTACTAACGTAAGTTGTGTGTAGTAAACGAAACCACACGTCGATCTGTCTCATTAATTCACAGACACTATATCGCGATTCAAATAAAGAAAAACTTACCATTCACAATCATCGGCTTGATCTAGTTGATCCTCGACATGAAAGTGAAACTAGTCATGCTCATCCTCTGAGGCAAATCCTTTTAAAATTATTCCTCACTGCATCTCAAAACGATGAAAAATACATGAAACTGACTAAACTTGATGCATTTTTCCGAGCTGATGTGCCGCGGGCGTTCACTCTCTGTTGCATGTATTGCCTCAGAATTTGCATCTGAATAGAGCTCGCACTTCGTGGGCGTGGCCGAATCAGTGGATAATGAGCTGACTCGCCAACGTCTGACATGTCTCTCTTATCATACAGATTACATAAACAGAGAATATTTGTTTTCGATTTGACTTGCATGATTTAAAACCTGACATTTCAACGTTTCTTTAGACATATGTCTTATACTAATATGTCATTAGTATTCACCAAGTTACAGTTCATTTTCTGAGGACTATCAGAATAGACTTCATTCAGAAAGAGACTACGGCTCACACATCATGTTAGTTTCCTTTGTTTTTACTCTGTGTACACAAATAAAAGAAGATATTTCACAGATTAAAATGGAATATAACTCTTAATTGTATGTCCAAAATTTGACGGAGTATTTTGAGTCTCTTTCATACTGATAAGAAAAAAAGCAAGGTGGTATCGCCGGCGCGACCGCTGGCTCGAGGGGGTTAATGACTCACACCTTGGTGGACATCACCTTCTGATAGAATGCAGTGTGTATTTGTTATATTTATCAGGTTATAAATGGACATAAACTGCCAGCTTAATCCCCTCATCCAAATGAGTTCGCTTTCAAACAAAGGAACTTTCCCGCTTGAGAATTGCACCATTCTCATTGGTCAAGCCAAAACTCAAAGGTGTGATCTCTGTGGAACTTAAAAGCCAACACAAAGTTTCCTCTGTGCTTTTGCTGTTCACGTAAGACTTTACCTGGCCCAGAGCTGGCACAGCCGCGCAGCCAGGCCTCCTCCACATCAAGCCATGTGTAACTTCCTCGACCATAACAGTCAAACTAAAAGAGCATGTTCGTCGCCATTTCTTCATTCAACGCGGAAGAAATCGATTGCAACTACACCACCATCGGACCGACCTATCAAGACTTTCTTCTGCGACTGTATATCTAGTTCATCCTTCATCCTTCTGAGGCAAATGCAAGTATCGTATGATATACTAAATCGCTGTTTAGTTAGTTAAAGTTGTGGAACCCCATTGTCAATAAAGGTGTTTTATAGTGAGAAAGTGATGGTTCTTTTCATGGTTAAATGACTCTTTACATAGCTCCATTCCTCTGTTATGTTATGGTTTCATTCACTTCCACTTCTTCATTTCCTATGTATGCGTGATTTGTGTGTATGTGTGTTTAGATTAGTTATGTGTTCATGATTGAGTTAAATATAACTTTTGTGCACATTCGTGCGAGTTGATTCTGGTCTGCTTATAAACCAATATCAATTTAATGATTATGATCACAGCTACATGCTAAGAATGAGTTATTTTTTCTTTGGCCATGGAAAATATCCTTTCTGAACAGTTGATAGACGATCAATACTGAGCGCTCGTTAGACGAAGAGATTACAGTCCACGTAAAGTCAATTCTGAGAATTGTTTGTAAACACATTATAAACGTTACAAATGTATTGCTGAAACACATTACAAAGACTGTGAACTATGTAGTACTGAATTGTGGAGTTAGACCGTTTAACAGTTTTTCACCAATTCAGGCTTGAGCAGGGCTAAAACGGTGGCTCGATGACGCACTGGAGCCACCGTACATGGCCCCGCCCCTAACACTATAACTACAGCGTATTAGCATCAGTCACTCACCTGCTCAATCACGAGCTACTGTCATTACTGTTAGTTACTACAGCCTACATTTTGCTAGCTAGCTATGCCTTCATTACGCAAATGCATATTACCTGGTTGCGATAATATACAAAACAGCTCAGTCTCTTTATTTAAATTTCCTAAAAATGATATGATGAAGAGGTGGATTAATTTTGTGAAGAGAGATCTTGATGGAGAGCTGACAATCACCACCAACACTCACCTCAGCAGTGATAATTTTACACCGAACAGTTTTACAAACTTTCATCAGAGACAACTGGGATTCACTGATAATCCGCTGTTATTGGTGAATGGGGCTGACTATCTCCTGCCTCGCCTTCATCTTCCCGTCCCGCCGACAACCAATGATGTGGGGCCGGACCGACTATCTCCCATCCCAGCCTTAATCCTATGAAGGTAGTCCACAGTAACTCTATTAATTTTGCAACCCTCTAACGTGATTTTTTGGTTTTTTTTGTTTATATGCATCAGTATGTTTGACTCATTACACAAGTTGAGAGAGACGTCATCTTTCTTCTCGAGTGGGCGTGGTTTCAGCGCAGACAGCGGACACGCCCCCAGCAGAGAATACTGCTTATTTTTTCAAGATTTTTTTTCTTATTTCATTTTACTTTTTTTTCTTTTTTTTTTAATTATTCAAATTTGGCTGGGTGGTTAATAACGTTTTTCTGTGGTGTGACAAACACATAATTTAATATTGTTTTACACTGACTTTAATTGACATTAATTACAAACTCCATTTCTAGAAAAGTTGGGACATTTTGTAAATTGTTATTAATGTAAATTGTAAATTGGTAATAGATGAGGGTGTCATGGTTTGGGTGTAGTCAAGTCAAGTCACCTTTATTTATATAGCGCTTTTTACAATGCAGATTGTGTCAAAGCAGCTTTACAGTGATAACTGGTATATAATTTTGGCTGCACAGCAGCTCTTAAAGAATGCAGGCAGATCAAAGCACTGTTGAATATCAAATGTCAAGTCAAATGTCAGGCATCCCCAACTAAGCAAGCCAAAGGCGACAGCGGCAAGGAACCCAAACTCCAACAGGTGACATCAGGTGGCAAACAGGTGGCAAATAGGTGTTAAAATGGAGAAAAAAACCTTGGGAGAAACCAGGCTCAGTCGGGGGGCCAGTTCTCCTCTGGCGAACAGTGCTTTGTTACGATTCAGGTAGCTATCATAAGTCCGATAGGATCGCAACATTCAAAGTATTTATTCCAGTTCCATCCAGTTGAGGATCGTATTCATCACGCCGGTATGGACAGTTTGTTGAGGATCTGTGCCACTGGTTGTCGTGTCGATGAGGCCCTCACAGTGGATGATCTAGTTGACTCAATCTCTGCTGATACTTCAGGGCTGCGTTGTGGTCGTGTCAAGGCGCAGGTCCTTGGTCTCACCTGGATACGGCCCGGATCCGGTTGACTACGGTAAACCTTGGGATAAACAGAGAGACTAATATTAGTGTAGATGCCATTCTTCTTCTGATGTAACGAGTACATCATGTGTTATAGGAAGTGTTCCCGGTTCCGGCTGACCTAATTTATGCAGCCTAACAATCCTTTAACGGATTTGAAAGTATAAATTGGTAATGTGTTATGTGTATGCCAGGTTAAAGAGATGCGTTTTTAGTCTAGATTTAAACTGACAGAGTGTGTCTGCTTCCCTAACAATGCTTGTAAGTTTGTTCCTGAGTTTAGGTGCATAATTTGAGTTTGTTCTACCGCCTGTGGTTGATTTTTATATTCTAGGTATTATCATCTTGCCTGATTTATGAGATCGCATTAGACGTGAAGGACTATAATGCATTAAGAGCTCGCTCAGGTACTGGGGAGCTAAACCATTTAGTGCTTTGTAAGTAATTAGCAAGATTTTAAAATCTATACGATGTTTAACAGGAAGCCAATGCAGTGTTGACAGAACTGGGCTAATATGGTCATACTTCCTAGTTCTAGTAAGAACTCTAGCTGCTGCATTTTGTACAAGCTGTAGTTTATTTATCAGGCGAGCGGAACAACCACCCAGTAGAGCGTTACAGTAATCTAGCCTTGAGGTCATGAACGCATGAACTAACTGTTCTGCATTTTTCATTGAGAGCATATGTCGTAGTTTAGATATATTTTTAAGATGGAAGAATGCGGTTTTACAGATGCTAGAAACATGGCCTTCAAATGAAAGATTGGTATCAAAGAGCACACCCAGGTTCCTAACTGACGACGAAGACTTAACAGAGCAGCCATCAAGTGTTAGACAGTATTCTAGGTTATTACGTGAAGAAGTTTTTGGTCCAAAAATTAGAATCTCTGTTTTTTCTGAATTTAGTAGTAGGAAATTACTGGTCATCCAATTTTTTTATATCAGCTATGCATTCCGTTAATTTTGTGAATTGGTAAGTTTCGTCAGGGCGCGAAGAAATATAGAGCTGAGTATCATCAGCGTAACAGTGAAAACTAACGCCATGCTTCCTTATGATATCTCCCAAGGGTAGCATGTACAGAGTGAAAAGCAACGGTCCTAGTACTGAGCCTTGCGGTACTCCATATTGAACTTGTGATCGATATGACATCTCTTCGTTTACTACTACAAACTGATAACGGTCAGATAATTATGATTTGAACCATGACAATGCAATTCCACTGATGCCAACATAATTTTCGAGTCTATTTAAAAGAATATTGTGATCAATAGTGTCAAATGCAGCACTAAGATCCAATAACACTAATAGAGAGATACAACCACGATCTGATGATAAGAGCAAATCATTAGTAACTCTAATGAGAGCAGTCTCAGTACTATGGTACGGTCTAAATCCTGACTGTAAATCTTGGCAGATACCATTTCTTTCTAAAAACGAACATAGTTGTGATGATACTGCCTTTTCTAGTATTTTTGACAGAAAAAGTGGATTTGAGATTGGCCTGTAATTGACTAATTCTCTAGGATCAAGTTGCGTTTTTTAATGAGGTTTAATAATAGCCAGCTTAAAACTTTTTGGTACGTATCCTAGTGATAAAGATGAATTAACGATATTAAGAAGAGGATCTATGACCTCTGGAAGCATCTCTTTCAATAGCTTAGTCGGTATAGGGTCTAACATACGTTGTTGATTTTTATGATTTAACAAGTTTAGACAATTCTTCCTCTCCTAAAGCAGTGAATGAATTGAATTTTTCCTCAGGGACACTACAATGCACTGTCTGACGCGATACTGTAGTAGACGGTTGCATGGTTATAATTTTCTCTATAATATTGTCAATCTTGAAAGTAAAGAAGTTCATAAAGTCATTACTGCTGTGCTCTTTGGAAACATCAGAAGTTGAAGCTTTATTTCTTGTTAATTTAGCCACTGTATCAAATAAATACCTAGGGTTGTGCTTATTTTCTTCTAAAAGTTTTGAAAAATAGGCAGATCTAGTAGTTTTTAAGGCCTTTCTGTACTCAATCATTCTCTCTCTCCACGAAATGCGAAAAACTTCTAGTTTTGTTTTCTTCCAGCTGCGCTCCATTTTTCTGGCTGCTACCTTTAGGGCCCGAGTGTGCTCATTGTACCACGGCGTTGGATTAATTTCCTTAATCTTTTTTAAGCGCAAAGGAGCAACTGAGTCTAATGTGCTGGAAAAGACAGAGGCAATAGTTTCTGTTGCAACATCGAGGTCTTCTAAGCTGTCTGGTATGCTAAGGCGATGAAACTGATCAGGAAGATTATTTATAAAGCGATCTTTAGTGGTAGAAGTGATGGTTCTACCATATTTATGGCAGGGAGGCAGTTTAGCAGCCTTGACTAAATGTAGTATACACGAGACTAGATAATGATCTGAGATGTCGTCGCTCTGCTGCAGGATTTCAACAGCATCAATATCGATTCCATGTGACAATATTAGATCTAAAGTATGATTACGACAGTGAGTGGGTCCTGACACGTGTTGTCTAACACCAATAGAGTTTAGGATGTCTGTAAATGCCAATCCTAATGTGTCTTTATCATTATCTACATGGATATTAAAATCACCAACAACAAGGACTTTATCTGCAGCTAGTACTAACTCTGATAGAAAATCAGCTAATTCTTTGATAAAGTCTGTATGGTGTCCTGGTGGCCTGTATACAGTAGCCAGCACAAATGTCAGATTACATAATGTTACATAAAGTACAATCACTTCGAAGGAATTATATTTGAAAGACTTTTGACTAATACTGTAAATATTACTATAAATTACAGCAAAACCTCCCCCTTTGCCTTTCTGACGAGGATTGTGTCGATAATCATAACCTTGAGGGCTAGACTCATTTAAAGTAATGTAATCGTCCGGTTTTAGCCAAGTTTCTGTCAAACACAGCACATCTAGATTATTGTCTGTGATAATATCATTTATGATAAGTGCTTTTGAAGAAAGAGATCTAATATTTAACAACCCGAGTTTTATCATTTGTTTATCAGTATTATCTCTTACATTTTTACCCTTAAATGGGTTTGGAAGTTTTTTGTTTTTACTAGTTCGGGGTACAGACACAGTGTCTATGTGATAATATCTAGGTGGAAGAGTTTCTATGTGTTGGGATTTATCTGACTTCTGTAACGTGAGGCAGCTAGCAGATGGTCGGTTTAGCCGGTATGTCTGCTTCCTGACCTGGGCCGTAGTTTGTCATGTTTCCGCTCTAAGACTATGTGCCATATTACTAGAGAGAAGAGCAGCACCATCCTGGGAGGGATGAATACCATGTCTTTTCAACAGGTCAGGTCTCCCCCAAAAACTTTTCCAATTGTCTATGAAACCTATATTATTCTGCGGACACCACTTAGACAGCCAGCCATTGAGTGATGATAATCTGCTAACTATCTCATCACTCCGACGAACAGGAAGAGGGCCAGAGCAAATTACTTTTCCTGACATTGTACTTGCGAGTTCACACACCTCTTTAATGTTAATTTTAGTGATCTCCAACTGGCGAAGTCGAACATCATTAGTGCCGACGTAAATAATAATTTTAGAGTATTTATGATTAGCATTAGCCAGCACTTTTAAATTTGCTTTGATGTCAGGTGCTCTGGCTCCCAGCAAACATGTGACTATGGTGGCTGGTGTCTCTATTTTCACGTTCCGTGTAATAGAATCGCCAATTACTAGGGCACTTTCAACAGGATTCTCAGTGGGTGCGTCACTGAGTGGGGAGAACCTGTTTGATGTTCTTATTGGAACGGAAAAGTGGTGTTTTCCGCAGCTAGGCTGCCTCATCGTTACCCAAGTGCCCTGCTGCGCGGGCTCTACAGCCGGAACCGAACAATGTACAGAGTTCACTAAGCTAGTCGCATTCAAAACAGTATCTGAAGCCCTTGCATGCTTACTATCCTCAATTAAAGACTGACGAATCGGGATCTCACCTAAGAGCCCAATCACCTTCCAGTGGTAACAAAACAAGCCAATGTACATTGGCAAGTAATATTTGCATTGTGAACCACTTCCCGCATGGCGGGTATATAGGAAGCATGCAATCGTACACTCACTTAAGCTTTTGCTTTGGAGCCGAGCATTTCTTTTCTTTGATTCTGCTCTGCAATCATCTTGTGGTACAAGACGAAACCAGGAAGAAGATCGAGTGGAGTGGTGGTGTGACGGCGCGTCAGCGGTGGTCATCTTCCTTGGACTTTGCACGCTGTGCAGCCTTCTAAAAGAGAATATTGCACACCATGCAAGCGACATTCCTCTGTGCACCTCAGTGCTTAAAAGAGCTTCTTTTCCCTAAAAGAGTAAACACGGGTGTGACGTTGCAACTTTTTAAAGATGTCATTCCACCCGTGTGTTTCTGGATGCGGTCGTTTCCTGGCCCCGGCTGACAGTAACGATCTTTGCCACACGTGTCTGGGCCGTAAGCACGCTCAGTTTGCGTTTGTAGATGAGTCATGCACCCACTGCGAGAAGATGACAATCATGACGCTGAGATCAAAATTCGACTTCCTTGTGATAGGCAGAGTCCCCTCTGCTATAACCCGATCTAGACTCTCTGCCCAGCAGAGAGCTACTTTGGTTAATACACGGGGTGATCTGAGGATTACAGTGGGGGCTTCCCTGCAAGCCCCCCATTCGTTCATCGCACACCAAGCTGTGGAGCTTCTAGGTGTGTCTGCTGGTCCTTCTCATGGGGGACCCAGCGTCTCATTCGGGGCTCCGCCAGAGGACCAGGTGTCGATTGCTGCATTGGAGGGTGGCCTAGAGTCCTCCAGGGATGAAGATTAGGAAGCGTTGCCCCCTTCAAGGAGAGCAGTATTGTTCGAGTCTGACATGGAGCTGATGGCCATGCTTTCCCAGGCCACCACGAGCGTCGAGCTCAAGTGGAACCCTCCGCTGTGTCTCAAATGATCAAGGCTGGGTGATTGATCTGAATAGCAGCATCCCGCTCCAGTTCCTTTCTTTCCAGAAGTGCATGAGAAGGTAACAAAATCGTGCAAGGCACCTTTTTCTGCCCAAAGCTGATTGAGTACCTCCTCCATTCTCACTACTCTCGATGGTGGGGCGGCTAAGGGGTACGTGGAGATCACTCAGGTGGAGCGTGCAGTTATGCCCGCAAACTGCTGCCTCCTGGTGGGGTCGTCCATGTCTCCCATCAAAGGCCTGTAAGTTCTCATCTGGGCTGCAGCATGGAACCAAGTAACCATTGAGAATGGTGGACCTACCTCCACACCAGCAGTCACTGGAGTAGACTAATCACCGACCGGCACTCGTGAAGGAGGGCTTCCTGCAGCAATTATCGCGGGACCAACTGCTTCCGCAGAAACAGCCTCCATAGAAGGAAAAACTTAGGGATTAGGGTTGGGTGTAGGCAATCGTTACTGTGATTGACATGGCCAATTAAATGTTTAGAATCGGCTCCAGGGCGGGATTTCCGCTGAAGTGGTTTGGGAAAAAAATCACGCTAATGAAAATCGCAGATTTAATGTTTTCCATAGTTTAAATGTTATTTATTACAATTATTTGTCATCATCGTGTGTCTAATGCTGTTCAATTTCAACGTTGAAGTAACGTCATATAGTACACGAGTGTAATCTCGTAGAATATATATACGGCATAATCAGTTTTGTCGTGCATATGATACGCTTTTTATGGCGTGCATATAATACGATAGTGGTGTGGGGTTTGTGCCTATTGTAAACCAATCGAAAGCCTCTGGAGGATTGTACAGCCCACTTGGAGCTGAAGTGCCACCCATTTGGAGCTGACTTGCTCATTTGGAGCTGGCTCCGACCTCCGTTTATACCCATCTCGTCCTGTCTAATATCCAGCCTGGAGCGTCAGGAATGAATTGGCCGCAGGTGTACGGGGCGGAGCTTACCCTTGGAAGGAGAGAATGAACGAAATCAATACAAAAAGAAAAATATACACCAAGCTAAATAATGACAATAATAATAATAATGATAATAATAATAATGATAATAATGATAATAATAATAATAATAATAATAATAAAGGCTTGGGCCGTAACACTAAACTTAAGAGTAAGTGCGATTTTATAAA
This sequence comes from Mylopharyngodon piceus, assembly GCA_039654765.1. Classification (NCBI taxonomy): domain Eukaryota; kingdom Metazoa; phylum Chordata; class Actinopteri; order Cypriniformes; family Xenocyprididae; genus Mylopharyngodon; species Mylopharyngodon piceus. Next base: position 11,117,543 of record CM077450.1, read on the forward strand.
GGTTCCTAAGTGTCAAGACTAGGTCTCAGCTCCTAAATTATTTAAGAGTGCTAGAGAGGTATCCTAACCTTGTTAGGAGTAACAAGATGGCAGCAGAGAGGAGGATGACATGGAGTTGCTAAAACAATACAAACTCAATTCTTTTTGTAACTGACCTAGTAAGAAATTTGATACCTTTAATAAATTAAATAAATGTAATAAATATTATTAAATTAATCAATTTAATACATTTTAATAAATTTAATAACGTTGAATAAACTTTTTTATAACTTTAAATGTAATAACTTCTTCCACTCTACAAATCAATGCTATAACTGTAGAAATGAAAATAGTAATTGCATTTTTTGGTAACTGGAAAAATTCAGCAGTGATGACTTGGACCCACCACAGTAAGCAGGCTCTTAAATAGTCATATTGATCCACTAACCACACCAAATATATAGTAGTGGCCAAAATTGACGTGCAAAGTTTTTTTTTTTTTTTTTTTTTTTTTTTTTAAATGACTACAATTTTGCTTAAACCATCAAAATATGAGGAAAATATTTTTATTTTTTATGTTTATATTATTTAAATGTTTAAAAAAAAACTGTACGAGGGAAGAACAAAACACTAAACTTAAGTGAAGGTATTTATCTGACACAATTTTTGGCAAAAAAAAAAAAAAAATCCGAGCTACAGGTTACAGAAAAACAAAACAAGCTCAGAAATAAAGCACACATTGACTACAACATAATCAGTTTTTAATATTTCATTGGGTCATAATTAATTTGTATGACAGCCTGGCCAAAAATAGTGTCTGCACAATTTTTATGTTTCATTGCATTATCACAAATAAAACAATTGACTCCAAACACAGCTACACAATATGCTTACATCTTTTAACACATTTTTAAAAATATTTGAACTAAGGCTGAAGATGCCAATTTTCCTAGGCTGAACATCACTTTTGTCCACTACTATGGCAGTCCATTGACTTTCCAAATGACAATCAAACCATGTGGCAAAAGCAAGCCACTTTTATGCTGACTCTGGGCTTTCCTGGAACTGTTTGAACATGATGGAACTCCATCAATACTAATTTGTGATAATTTTGCACGATGCAAAGCTATTTTAAAAAATAAATTTAAATATTAAAATGTTTCAGTGTCTTTTTTTTTTTTTTATCACATTAAATAATTGGTGTTGTGCTGCTATGACTTCACCCTTGCAGGCTTGCTATTGGCTGATTCAGAGGTTGAGAGCGGCCATTTTGAGTTCACATCATTGTAGTCCTTAGTTCACAATACTTATGTCAGCACTTAAGAATCAGTCTTAGACTTTACTAAAAGTTGCTTTTAGCTTTATAAAAGTCTCCTACTCTTAGAAAAGTCCTACTTGTAACTAAGAATTTTTTGACACTTAAGTCAATGCTTAAGACTATTCTTAAGAGCATTTCTAAGAAGTTTTATACATACGGGCCCAGGTAAAAACCATAGACACTTGTTGACTGGTTCGCTGCTGGGGGGCAATCTCAGTGAATCCACATAATCCATGGGTTCACAGAGATAATTGCCCCCAGCGGCGAACCATTGAAAACGGTGAAAACTTTTCGTAACAATTATGACGTAACGAAGCCTCTTTTATTAAAATCATGTGACTTTGGCAGTTTGATACAGGCTCCGATCCACTGATTTGAAATAAGATTCGTAAAGGTGTGTGTACACTCGTAGAGAACAATGAGTTCGCCTTTTGAAGACATGACTGTGCGGCATGGTGCATCTACATGGGTGTATACTTCTAAAAATGAAGCATATTAACATAAACACCTACTGTTTTTGTAGATTATCAGGCTGTATGGTGACAGAAGAAGGTTGTGCTGCTCTGACATCAGCTCTGAGTTCAAGCCCGTCACACCTGAGAGAGCTGGATCTGATCTACAATCACCCGAGACCCGGGACTCTGGACAAACTCAGGTATCTGAGCAGTAACAATCATTCTGTCTGCTGTGTATGTGAGAGAATCTTCCATTTGTTTTGTGGCTGTCAAGAGATGCTTATTTGTTTCTCACAAGAAAGATTGCACCCTATTTTTTTTTTTTTTTTTTTTTTTTAAATATGAAAGTGAAAGTGACGTGTAGCCAAGTACGGTGTTCCATACTCGGAATTTGTGCTCTGCATTTCATCCATCCAAGTGCACACATAGCAATGAGTATTGAGCACTCACACACACACTGTATATACACATCATGAACAGACACCTGGAGCAGTGGGCAGCTATTTTTGCTGCGGCGCCCAGGGAGCAATTGGGGGTTAGGTGCCTTGCTCAAGTCACCTCAGTTGTGGCTAATGAGGGTGGAAGAGAGTGTTGTTCATTCATTCACCTGCCGGTACTGAGACTCGAACCCAGAATCTTCGGGTTACAAGTCTGACTCTCTAACAATTAGGTCACAACTGCCCTATGGCAATATATTTAGTAATAAATATGATTACAATTCTATGGCAATGCATTCATTTAAAAGTAATTTACACAGCAAATCAACACTGTTTTATGTACATACTGTATTGTTCTAATCTACAGAGTTTAAAGTAACACTGAAGCAGTTAATGAGATAATTAAGCATGCATTGCAGCCTGAAGCTTTTTGTTGATTGTCACAATTTTTGAGATTCATATGCTGATTCTTGATGTATGTGTGTAGCTGGGTGATACAAAACATTAAAAGGACATTTAAAAGTGTAAAAGCATTTACAAATTACTACAACAGACCATAAATAACCCCCAATTATTTCCACAGCAATATTACTGACGTGTTAAATATCACTGTAGTAAGAAACTTTGCATGCATGTTCATGACCCTAAGTGAGAAAAAGTCACAAAATTTCAAGAAAAAAAACAAAAAAAAACAAAAAACAGGTTAACTGATATTTCCAACAACTCAAAAATCAAAACGTGTCAAACTGACCCACAACAGCACATGAGGGTTAACTTCAACAGCCAAAAATCTAAAGTTTCATATGCGTGTTAACATACCTGAAAGTGATGCAGGGGATTCATTTTGAGCTTTTTTTCTTTTTTGCTGCTGTTGTCAACATGAGGTGAGGGCGGGGTGGATGGGGGAATGGCATGTCGCGTGTGCTTACTGCGTTCACCATAACATGCATTTTTTGGTATATTTATGTTTATATTCATATATACTGTATGCTAATATTAATACTAAATAAAAGCTATTTTTGAGCAACAGAGATGATGCGCCCCATGGGAGTTTGTGCCGTGCGCAAACTGCGTACTCTGCGTATAGGGAATGGTGGTACTGCCTTGAAGTTTAAGGCAGGCAAAGACTATAGAGTCATAGAATGCAGCTTTGCTGCAAAACTTAACTTAGAAAACAAGACTCTCAATGGAAATAAAAAGAAACTAAGAAAAGGAAGAAAAGAAGAGTTAGTTAGTTTCAGCTTGGCTGGCACCACTTGACAGAATCTTCTGATTTCATGGTCCTATGTGTGGATTTGGACTCTTTTCACAGTTCTAATCAATTCATTGCTGGCTGATAAGCTCTAAGTTCCTACATAAGTAAAGGAAGTTAAATGTCAGTCTCTCCCAGCCAATGACCAAGCCCGTTACAGTAACATTCCTCTAATAATAACCCTCTGTGAATCACTGGCTTTGACTAATACAGTGATTCCTGTGAAGATTTTAATGCTGCAGTCCCAGAAAGCACGTAATCTTTGAAACAATGTTGAGTCAGTGCTCATGCATCAATGTTAATTGCATTGAATGTTACAAAGTGATGTTGCTTTAGTATCACTCATGCACCCTCAGTTAATGTTGAAGCAATGTTGAGATTTCAACCTCAAAACAATGGTAATATTATTGATTCAGCATTACAAAGTTATATTTTTTCCAACATTACTTTTGCACTCTCAGTTACTGTTGAAAAATGTTGAGATTTCAACAAAAATCAATGATAACATTATTGAAGCAACATTATGAAGTGATGCACCCTCATTTTATGTTGAAACAATGGTGAACAAAAAATCAATGGTAATGTCATTGAATCAACATTATTCTATGACTGATTCTACATCACTGCTGTTGAATTAACATTGAAATGAAAAAAAAATAAAAATAATGAATGGTAATATTGTTGAATCAGTGTTACACTATGATTGGTTCCACATCATCTATGTTGAATCAATATTGAAAATTAATAAAAATAATCAACGGTAATATCAGTGAATCAGTGTTACACTGTGATTGATTCTACATCACTGCTGTTGAATCAACACTGAAATTAACAAAAATACTTTTTGGTAATATTGTTTGATCAATGATAACTCTCTAGTAACTACTGAAGTCATTGTAAACTTTTAAGGTTTTGTACAGTTTTGTACAGTAATTCCTTCTGATGTATTTGGTAACACTTGAGTAATTACTAGTGGGTTACCATGATCTTCACACTAGAATACTGATCCAAATAATTAGTAGTTCCTTCTGATGTATTTGGTAACACTTGTTCGTCATCACCTCATCACATCTGCACATCCCTACATCCAGTTTACTCACCTGCATTGTTGTTTTCACCCTGTTGTTGTAAATAAACACCCTCTTTGTTCTCCTGAGTATATGTCCGTAACAGAAGATGGGACCAACATAGAAAGAAGATAAGCGGTGTTGCAATAGATGTGTGGGAGTTCGCGGGACAAATCGCGGCAGTGGCACAATCTAGCAACGATTTGTTCACCTTCACCGCCAAATTCTGTTGTCTTGTACAGAACAGCTCCATGGATGATGCTACAATAAAGGGGTTGTACAGGATTGGCGCTAAATATGTCGACCCACGGGAACTTCCTGATCTGGATGGGCTGGACTGGAGAGAGGCGATTGCCATATGTTGGGAAAGTTTTATACCCTCATATGATTTACATTTACAATAACATTTAGTAATTTAGCAGACGCTTTTCTCCAAAGCGACTTACAAATGAGAATAGTAGAAGCAATCAAATCAACATGAGTACAACAGTATGTAAGTGCTGTGTCAAGTCACAGTTTCATCAGTAAAGTGCTCGTAGCAAGGCTGTTGTTTTTTTTAATATATACGCAAAAAGATGGAGAAAGAATAGAAAAATCGAAAAAAGAAAAGTAAAATATAAATAAACAAAGTGCTATATTACTGGGTCAAGTGTTCACGAAAAAGATATGTCTTTAGCAGTTTTTTTGAAAATGGCTAAAGACTCAGCTGCTCGGATAGAGCATTGTAGGTCATTCCACCAACCAGGAACAGACCAGGAGAAGGTCTGTGAGAGTGATTTTGTGCCCCTTTGGGATGGCACAAGACGCCGTTCACTTGCAGAACGCAAGCTTCTGGAGGGTGCGTAAGTCTGAAGTAGTGAGTTTAGGTAAAGTGGTGCAGAGCCAGTGGATGTTCTGTAGGCAAACATTAGAGCCTTGAATTGGATGCGAGCAGCTACTGGCAGCCAATGCAAACTGATGAAGAGAGGTGTGACATGCGCTCTCTTCGGTTCGTTAAAGACCAGTCTTGCTGCAGCATTCTGGATCAGTTGTAGAGGCTTGACAGTGCCTGCTGGAAGGCCTGCCAAGAGAGCATTACAATAGTCCAGTCTGGATAGAACAAGAGCTTGGACAACAATTTGTGTGGAATGCTCCGATAGGACGGGTCTAATCTTCCTAATGTTGTACAAGGCAAATCTGCAGGACCGGGCCGTTGTAGCGATATGATCTGTGAAGCTTAAACAATCATCCATCACCACTCCAAGGTTCCTGGCTGTCCTGGAAGGAGTTATGGTTGATGACCCAAGTTGAATGGAAAGGTTATGATGAAGTGTTGGGTTGGCACCGACCACAAGCAGTTCCGTTTTTGCAAGGTTGAGTTGAAGGTGGTGGTCCTTCATCCAGGCAGAAATGGCTGTCAGGCAGGCTGCGATGCAACCAGTAACCGTGGGATCATCTGGTTGGAATGAGAGGTAGAGTTGTGTGTCATCAGCATAACAGTGATAGGAAAAACCATGTTCCTGAATGACAGATCCTAGTGATGACATGTAGATGGAGAAGAGAAGTGGTCCAAGCACTGAGCCCTGAGGTACCCCAGTAACAAGATGATGCGACTTGGACACCTCACCTCTCCAAGATACCCTGAAGGATTTCCAGCCAGCACAAGATTCTCTACCTAAGATGGCCGCCATTCAGACCTCCCGTTCCAAAATGGCTGCCGCTCCTGTGTTTCCAGCCCCTGAATCCACTCCAGTGTCTGCTCCAGCCCCTGAATCCACTCCAGTGTCTTCTCCAGAACCTGAGTCTGCTCCAGGGTCTTCTCCAGCCCCTGAATCCGCTCCAGTGTCTTCTTCAGCCCCTGAGTTCACTTCAGTGTCTTCTCCAGAACCTGAGTCTGCTCCAGGGTCTTCTCCAGCCCCTGAATCTGCTTTAGTGTCTGCTTCAGCCCGTGACCAGAGTCCAGAGATGGCTTCAGCCCGTGACCAGAGTCCAGTGATATACCCGTGGCCATAGTGGCCAAGCCTGGGGTCCAGGCCGAGGCCACGGAGGCCGCACCGCCATGGCGCTCTGAAGTCCCTGATATGCCATGGCGCCCTGAAGTCCCCGATCCGCCATGGCGTCCTGAAGTCCCTGATCCACCATGGCGTCCTGAGCTCCCGGCTCCACCCTGGAGGCCTCATACTCGTCTGCACCTTCACCCTCACCTGCCTGTAAGGTCTCCAGGGCACCCACCCTCCCTCCCCGGTTGTTCCATCCACGGCGCGAGGACGCGCCTACCGTGAGGGGTACTGTCACGGTCACCGTCTGTCTTGCCTTCACTGGACTCCATTTCCCATCATCCCTCCTGTCACTCACCTGCTCTCACTCAGCAATCACCCACACCTGATCGTCATCACCTCATCACACAAGCTGCACTTAAGCACACTCCTCACCTCACTCCAGTGTCCGATCTCATTTGAATGTAGAGGACCTTCTCCTTGTGTTTCTCCAGCGATCTCCTACGTTTCCTGGTACTGTTCTCCAACGATCCTCCAGTGTGTTCTTCTCGTCTGTGTTCCTGTGTCTTCGTGTGACAAATTACCTCCAGTTGAGTGTGTGTGTGCATTCCTCTGTCATCCATCCATCCACGACTTCCTGCACCTGTAAGAAAAGACTGTATCAGTATCATCATCATTACATCTGCACATCCCTGCATCCAGTTTACTCACCTGCATTGTTGTATTCACCCTGTTGTTGTAAATACAACAGGGTCTTTGTGATATACCTGTTCTCCTGAGTATATGAAGTAGCATAAACTGGGTCATTTTAATAAGTTCAGCAATTTTTTTTGTCTTGTGGACTATATGTAAACATCTTTTATGTAAAATATCTTACTCAGGACAGTACTATAGAAAAAATAACATGCATTTTGTATGATCTCTCTTATTTTTTTTTTAAATTATTCACATTTTCACACATTCTGCAAGTGGTTCACATACTTTTTCTTGCAACTGTTTGTGCAACCTTTGGAGCAAAATGATAATTCATATTCAATAATATAATTTACATTTGTTATATCCTACACTACTGTAGTTTTAACATATAAATTAAACATATTTTAAAGCTTTATAAGTTGCATAATTCAAATGAAAATGTATGAAATTGTAGCAAAATGATCATTCAAATGTTAATTTTCTTAATTGCATTTACACACAGTTAAGACACTTGCGATTGCATTTTCATTAAATGTCCCACAATAAATGTAGCAAAATTCATTATGGATTTGAAAATGCATTCCGAGCCGATCACGTTCCCCGCCCTGTCAATCATTGCGTCAAGGCGGGGCCAGGTGTTGGAAACATGGCAGCAGCAGAGCAACAAAGAGCGTGGCATAAACTGGCAGATGAAGTAGATCAAGAACAGAGAAATGTCAATGTTCCTGAAGATTATGTGCGTCCGTCAATGATAGAACCAGTACGTTATTAGAAGCATAGATATTTATGGTTAGGGTGTCCTGCAGAGAACACGCCTGGCGCTCGTGCACCTTTGTGAGCGCGGTCGCGTGTCTGTTGAAGTGCTGTAACAGCCACGGCACTGTGAGTGAGCAGTGCTTTATTACAACAGGTTCCTTTACTCACAGAGAAAATCTTAGAGCAAGCAACAATCTCAGATAGCTTGTCTATCAGTATGGTTGTATGTTTTTCTCTTTTTATTGTTCTGATTGTTGTTTATGCATTAAGTATACTAATAAAGCACCACGTAGTCCATCTGAATGCTAATGAGTGTTATTTATATAATAATAATAATAATAATAATAATAATAATAATAATAATAATTTTATTCCCAAAAATAAATAATGATATTTAAACCCCTCTTTCACACACTAGAAAGCACCCCACCCAGACCGTCTCTAATGCTCCTAAAATTCACTCTGGTGATGTCTAAATTTCTCTCTTCTCTATTTTAGAAACATTTTGGACAGCTATACAGCGTCATTCTTCTGGGTCATAGCAATGAATTACGTAGGCCTATTTCTTTTTCTTCTGTGTTATTTTTTTTTTTTTTTCTCAACTGCTAATGTTTTTCAACATTGTACAAAAGCTATCAATGCCACAAAACTCCAGTTCAAGCTCATCCCAAAGGCGCTCTACTGGATTGAGATCTGGTGACTGTGGAGGCCATTTGAGTCTAGTAGTGAACTCATTGTCATTTTTTAAGAAACCAGTTTAAGATGATTTGAGCATTGAGACATGGTGTGTTATCCTGCTGGAAGTAGCCATCAGAAGATGCCCACTGTGGTCATAAAGGGATGGACATGGTCAGCAACAATACTCAGGTTGGTGGTGTTAAAACGATGCTCAATTGGTACTAAAGGGCCCAAAGTGTGCCAAGAAAATATCTGCCACACCATTACACCACCAGCACCTGTTCACTTATCTGACCCAAGTGCAGACGTGAAAGATGGGTTAAGACATCAGTTATTGTTGAGAACAAAAATTATTATTATTATTATTTTTATAAATAACACTAATTAGCATCCAAAAGGACTATTGTTTTATCAATATAAAATGATGCATAAACGACAATCAGAACGATAAAAAGAGAAAAACATACAACCATACTGATAGAGCAAGCAATAATCTCAGATAGCTAACTTGTCTAAGATTATCTCTATGAGTAAAGGAACCTGATGTAATAAAGCACACCACTCACCCACGGCGCTGCGGCTGTTACAGCACTTTAATGGTGAGTGTCCACTACAGTGCCAAAACTCCGCTCAGTGCCGCTGGCAACGCTATAAAGCCTCCGCTTTTAGGGTGTGTCTGTAGTGAGTGTGTATAATCTCTTTTTCAAAGCAGGGACAATATAATCATCAGAAATGGACGCGATTACATTTGGAAACAGGCAAGCTTTGTTTCCAAATGTCCCAAGTAAAGATATCTTGTCAATTTTATAAACTTTTATAAACCCAGCCAGTATAATCATAATGAAAGCATCCAATCTGCATTTAACATATATATATATATATATATATATATATATATATATAATATTAGGGTGCAACAGTTTAGATTACTCACAGTTCAGTTTTAGGCTCACGGTTTCAGTTCGGTTCGGTATGTGCTATGTTCAGGTAAAAAATTACTACTGTCAAATAAAAATAAAGAAAATAAGAACAAATAATCAAACAGCATGAATAAATACAGTAAAGCAAAGATATAAATAAATAAAGCTTTTCAGGTTTTTTCATGTATCCAGTTTTCAGGTACAAAATTGAATAAAGTAGCTAATAAAATATAAAACAACATTGCATGTAATCTTCACTGTATAAATAAAATAAAGATCAATCATTATTAATTATTAAGTTACTATTCAGTCATGAGCAATGAGTGATTTCCTTGTCTTTTGTTATGTGATTAACATTAAAAACATATTCAGACAGCAGGAATGCAAGGGCTGCTGTCTCTTTAAGACATAATACACTGATCAGTACACTGAGACTGAACACATGCGTTCTTTCTCGAGTGTATAAGTTCACTTAAGACATAACCAACTATGCTTGCTAGGATACTCGCCAAGACCGGTATGTTGACATAATTTTGTGTGAATTTGTCCGTTCAAGCACAAGACTTGAAAGAGACCTTAATATTTGCGCGCTGTACACGGGCTTCCGCATGCGCGCTTCGGATGAGTGCACAAATGTTCTCACAGCGCGCGCATAAGTTCTCTTTCGTGACTTGCACTCGAATGTTTAAATTGGCAAGGCTTGAATGAGTTTAGTTTAAAAACAGATAGCAACGTGCTGTTAAGGTCTCACCTGCGCTCGCGCGCTATCAACACCTGGGTGATGACGGCGTAAATGACTGGTCATATAGAGCATGCGACACTCGCGCTGAACAAAGTTTAGGGAAGCCAGAATGCGTATCCATCGACAGAAACACATATTAGCCTAACTCTGTCTTTCTGTTTTATTTATTTTCTACAAACCATATTATAGATGCGTATGCGTCGTCAGATATAAGATGAACCGCGGTGCAAGTGCGTGCCGAACCGAGTGTGCAGAACGGTACGGTTCGATTTTTTTTTTTTTTTTTTTTTACCGAGAACCGTTTCACCCCTAATATATATAAATATATATATATATATATATATATATCCAAATGTCCCAAATAAAGATATCTTGTTAATTTTATAAACTTTTATAAACCCAGCCAGTATAATCATTATACATATATATATTTAAAATTTTAATTAAATAACCTATTAAAATCTTGAGCAGAGTTCTCTATCCACCGTACTAGAGTGAATTACAAAGGCAAAAGCAGTCCTAGCTGTTAAATTAAAGCAAAATGAGTCATTTTCCATTATAATGCAATACAAACTCCATCAGGATCTGTAAGCAAAATTTCTTTATATGCCTCCCACTGTTACAGAAACAAAATATGCACTCTCCTCAATGAAAAGATGGCTTTATGGCTACAGGTCTAGATGGCTTTCTCCCGAAGCTATTCATGGATCCATGGGATAGTATCGGACCACTTTTTTAAAATTCTATTAACTACGCCCTTCACCATTCATTGATCACTTATTTCCGTATTGCTTAAGAAAGGCAAGTCTCCTCTGAATTGCGGTGGTTAAAACTTAAAGTAAAGTTAAAGCTGTTTGCAAAACTTTAAGATAAAAGGCTACAGCTATTTGTGAGCAAATTGATTCATTTTGATCAATCTGGATTCTTAAGAGAGAGACTTGCATCTGATAAAGTTAGATGACTTTTGCATATCATTCATGCATCTGAAATAGATACTCTCCCTGCAGCCGTTTTTACTTTAGATGCGCAAAAGGCCTTTGATCGGGTAGATTGGGAGTATCTCTGGACAGTTTGAGGAATTTGGTTTTGGAAGAACATTCATATGGTCAAAACACTTTACACTAATCCTTATGTAGTCGTATTAACAGGTAATATTCTGCCCAAATCATTTCCTCTGCACTGTGGTACCCATCAGGGCTGTCCACTCTTTCCCTTACTTTTTCCATTGTCAATAGAGCCGTTAGCTCAGTCAATTAGATTAGATTCTCTTATATCAACCATGGATATAAAAGCAACACAACAAAGTTCCTCTCTATGCAGATGATGTACTACTTTATTTTACTAATATGCATGTCTCCTTATGGCAAATAATACAAGTTTTCACCCAGTTTAGTCCATTTTCTGGCTAAAAAATAAACTGAGATAAATCCCTTCTTGTCTCTTTAAATGTCTCTGTGAAATGCTATTGGATATGTGGAATGTCTGGTAATGTAAGGCATGACACAGCATTTACAATTTTAAAAATAACAAATATTCTTAATATTTCACATATGAACTATGGCAAACTTAAACTTCCAAATCTTGGCCGATATGCAGAGATGGTCTAATATTTTTTTTTTTTTTCTATGATTCCTTTACCTTCACCTGTAAATTATTTTGAGGATGCATTTGCATTCTCAGATCTCCAAATTTATTTGGGGTGGTAAAAAACCTTGTATCCGCCTGAGTACACTTCAGCAGATCAAATCTTCTGGTGGTCTGGCACTGCCTGACTTCAAATTGTATTATTGGTCATTTCATTTGGAATCACTGACAACTTGGTATAATAAAGACTGTGCTTCCCTGGCTCCAGATAGGACAAGAACTTGTAAAACCTTATAGATTTAAAGATCTATTATTTGCTGGACTTAAATCTAAATCAGCACATAAAATGACATATGGGTTCCAATATCAAACTCTGTGATCACTCCCCCATATACTGGCCCATACTTCAACACAATTAAGCTGGGCCTCCGGGGGAGTTTACATTTTGCAAGATTTGTATGGAGAAAATGGTTTACAATCATTTCAGAGCCTTTAATCAATGTGCTCTCTTCCCGGATTTTCCTAGTTTCTGTACCTACAACTGAGATCAGCAATCAGAGCTCCCTTTAGATTCTCTTCTGCCTGTTCAGCTGCTCAGTCTATGGATTAATCCAGGAACACCATCCTATGGACTGATATCTAGAATATATGCACAATTGATCTCAAAACGTTGTAAAACTCTGGCTCCTGGTTTCACAGACGTGGCCTAGTCCCAGAATAAGATATATGTTTAAGCAGTTTTAACTGAAACTTTTTTTTTTTTTTTTTTTTTTTTTTTAAGGCACTTTTATAAAAAAAAAAAAAAAAAAATACTTAAATGCCCTAGTTGAACTAAGGCCTGGTGAATGTGTGTAATAATGTGTTTCTCCATTTCTTTTGGGATTGCCCAGATGTCTCTAATCTTTGGTCCCAAGTGGTAGCTTTTCTTGAGGATATTTTGGAGTTCACAATTCCTAAACTGCTTACTTTATTCTTATTTAATGATGATTCATCATTTAGTATTAACTATAATCTGTCTTTTAGGAAAGTTATATTTAGGTTATATATATATATATATATATATATATATATATATATATATATATATATATATATGTTATATATATTTTTTTTTAATCCTGGCTTAATCTAAGCCCTGTCTGTGAAACCAGGCCTATAATACATTCTTGGTTTTCTCCCAGAACCCCTTCAATAACAGAATGGTTTAACCATTTCAAAGATATTATTCTAATTGTAAGATCACTGGTTGTCATTCACAAAACACGAAGTTCCACTTTAGATGCTTGGGATAAAGTTATTGTTGCATTTTTGAAACCACTAATTTTTGCTCAGGTTCAGCACATCACCTAAATGTGTCTTTACAACTGTACCACTGCATCAGTTTTTATTTATGTATTTGTCTTTCAAGGCTTTGACAATTGAATATAGTTTATTTTTTAAACTATATAGTTTATTCTTTGTTAGTTTACATGTGTATTCATGTACATAATACAAACATATAATATTTGGCATATAACAAAAGCAAATTGTGCATTTTGTGTTAAAACTGAATAAAAGTTGATCACATTTTTTTTTTTAATTTATTTTTTTAAATCTATGAATCAGGCTACTACATGCTGACTAAAACACCATCAGTACATAGCCAACATCACCTGACCACATTTTCTCTTGATTTTTGCTTGCCACAACAAATTTTGCTTGCCAAAACAAAAGATTGTCTTTTGGGAAACAAACAAAATAGTTGATATTAAGATATTAAGCAGAAAGTCTACTAATACTCTGAGAGTTAGTTGACATGTAGTTGCAAAGTTACTTATTGTTAGTATAATGTCTCAAGTGGACCAATAAAAATAAAGTGTTACCAAAACTAATGTTAAAAAGTCAAGTCCAACTAAAGCAAAAACAGATCTCCATAATGGTGACTTTAAACAAAACTATTTTTAATAAAACATCAACATCTTAACCTATTAATTCTCAATAATAACTTACGTATGCCGAAATAAAGTCAAACTGGTAATAATAAGTGTAATAATGTGTAATGTCTGGAAGACGGTTGTAGTTGTATTTCTGCTCGTCTCCTTTTTCTGGTTATGTAGTTTTTCTTTCCTTCAGTGATTCTGCTTGTCAACACCAGTGGCCTTATTTATAAAATGTTGCTGCAGAAACCATCCTAAATTTAATCTTACGATTATTTCTCAGATGTGTGTAGGTGTGCTTCATAAAATGAACATACACACAGAAAACAAGTGTACGCCTCTCTTTCAGATGTGAAATCTATAAATCGCAAATGATCTTGAACTTGCGCGCAGCTAAATGGTTTCAGTTCTCCGCATTGTAAACGACACCTAATTAATGTCATTTACATATAAAAGATCATCAGTCATTATTCAAATCCTTAGTGAGCTGCAAGAATAGCTTAGATTTCCAAAAATCTGCAGTAATCTGACAATGGAAAAGTACGCGCACTCTAAGATCAAATCTGTGCGTATACATGCTTTATAAATGAGGCCCCAGGTGTTCATCACTAATGCTCATTCAACACTTAATTAATGGTAATCATCTCATTAACTTCAACACTGCTTCAGTCTTTTTTTAACACCCTGTGGTGTGAACACATATGAACACTGAGTAGTGTCGATCAAATCAAACCATGATGAAAATGCAAAGTCCCTGTTTCGGAACAAAGCAAACAATCCACAGGTCTGACAATGGACTTAGACACTCTACACAGCAAGAGAGAGATCGTTAATGATCCATCCATGAGACGGGTGTTAACTTTTTTTTTTTTTTTTTTTTTTTTAGAAAGAAAGAAAGAATGAAAGACAGAAATAGTTTGTGTTCACAATATGAGAATCTTATGTGTGGGGGTTTTTTTGTGTTTGTGTAATCCAGACTTTAACAGACTGTGTGTGTGTGTTTTCTAGTGTGGATCATAGAGGAGAGTTCATTATTACATCAAGACTACACAAATGTAAGTCCACAAACATGTAGTTTTGGTTTCTGTTGTTGGAAATGTTGCTCCTCTAATGTGTGTTCTTGTGTTCAGACACCTGTGATCTCACACTGGATCCAAACGCAGCAAACACTAAACTCATTCTGTCTGAGAAGAACAGAAAGGTGAAGCGTGTGGATGCGGATCAGTCGTATCCTGATCATCCAGAGAGATTTGATAAGCGTCCTCAGGTTCTGTGTCGAAAGAGTCTGACTGGACGCTGTTATTGGGAGGTTGAACGGAGTGGAACTGCTAAAATATCAGTGGCATATAAAGGAATCAATAGGAAAGGAGAGAGTCGTGACTGTTGGTTTGGATACAATGAAAACTCCTGGAGTCTGTTCTGCATTGGTAACAGATTCATTGCCCGTCACAATAATAAGGAAACTGTCGTATCTGCTCCTTCAGGCTCCTGTAAGAGGATAGGAGTGTATGTAGATATGCCGGCCGGCCTTCTGTCCTTCTACAGTGTCTCTGACACACACACACACACACTCTCACACTTACACACATTCACCTCCACATTCACTGAACCCCTCTATGCTGGATTTACAGTTTATTCAAACTCTTCAGTGTCTCTGTGTCGCATTAAAATAAAACAAACACACAAGTGACTTACTGACACACACATACTGTTTTTTTGTGTGTGTTTTATGAGTACTCTGATGGCCAAACCAGTAGGACGGTGGTTTAAGCGGATCTACCTTTCCCAATGCCCTACAGAGATGATAAAACTCTCAGCAATTTTTATGCAATTTTTTATATGCAGAAGACAAATCTGGCTTAGAATTTGTTTAGACACAATAATACTGATAATATGACAGTGTGATATTTTGGTGGTACACAAGGACATTTACACCCCTCCTAAAATGTTCCCACCAATGACATGATTGTATTTTGTATGGCTCATATAGCTGTATGGCTGATCTGACATCTGTTTTACAATACACAAAAAATTCTCTGCATTACTCTAACATGTATGCTCTGTTACATTGTGTTTTCCCCTGTGACCTAGTTTTCCCATGTTGTCTGATTAGTCATTTAGTTCACCTGTCGTCACATTAGTTCCTTTTGTTATCTCCATGTATTTATTCCCTGTGTGCTCCCTCATTCTCTGTCCGTTCTTGTTTGTGTTATGTTGTGTGTAGTCCTGCTATCTCCCTAGTCTCCTAAGTTTTGTCATTAAAAGTCTTATTTATCTTTATGCTCCTTCCTCTTCATTCTGTTTACACACGCTAACCGTTACACGCTAACCGTTACAATTACAGGTACAAATGCTTTTTTACAGGTACATGACATTCACAACACAAACTTGACAATGTGGTGCATTACCAAGACTAAGGTGATTAAGGTCATTACAGAGATGAATGTTTTATAGAAATACTCTAAATACAAGTTATATTTTGTTATAGTTATAGTTAGATTTCATCCTAAAAGTGTGCGTACGCACAAAATTTTTCGGATTTATAAAACCATGCGTACGCCACCTGCGCAACAATCCCTTTATCAAACCCAGTCAGCGGAAGATTGTGCGTACATGAATCTCCTCCCCATCTCCTTCCCGAAATCACCATATATGGAGCTTACAACGCCTAGTTTTACTATGCATTACGTCATCTGCATAGTTCCATCCACGTGATGCCATATTTAACGATAGACATTAAAAAAAAAAAATATATATATATATATATATGAATCTAAATGCCATTTGTGCTGTTGCATTACATTGCTAAAAATCCTTCACTATCCTTGTCTTAATTTAGAATAAATCAATCAAAATTGTATAAAATACTGTTCAGAGAAAGTTTACAAAGAGTTATTCTCATTCTTTCCCACTGGCTAAGTAGTATTTTTAATTGTTTTAAACAAATCAAATTTCCCAGAGGTGTTCTATAGCAGTGGTTCCCAAACTTTTTAGAGTGGAGTACCCCCTGAAGGGATTACCATCCTTCTGCGTACCTCCTCTCTTCCACTTCGACTGCAGTCACACCTTTACCATTAAGGGACAATATTTGCCCCACAAATTGATTTTCCAGTGCATATTTTTACCTTTATGAATAACTTTATAAAATAAATGTTATAAAATAAATAAAATAATATATAAAAATGTTCAATAGAGAAATATGCAATGATGGTAAAACTAAGTAAAACTTTTAAATATTAAACAAACCGTCAGTAGGTGGCAGCAAGTCACTGTTTTTATGAGTGAGTCATCGAGTCATTCATTCAGTAACGAAGCAAGTGGCTGTGAATGAATCATTGAATCATTGACTCTTACGAATTGTAGCCACAGAATTGTTCACGAAACACAGTCGTGTGTTGTAGTTCTGCTGTTGTTTTCTTTAGAACTATTTTTTGTTGTTGTTGCAAAATCTAGTAAATACTGACAGTACTGTGTTTAAAATGTACATTTTGTTTTTTGACCCGTTGTATAATAATGTCACGTTTGCAGTCATGGATATTTGGGAACAATTGCATTCTTGCACGTTATCAGCCTTAAATACAAGAACTCACACAAGGTATGTTTTTGTATCGAAGAAAGTCTGAGTCTTAAATCGATATCAAGCCACTATATTTGTTCTTCATGCGAGTAAGTGCTAAATCCCCACTTTTACAAAGGTGCGTTGTCGAGAACGGCAGTAATTTAGCGTGATTCAAGGCAGCAGACTGCATGAACCTGCTCTCATCTGTGAAAAGCACAGGGCACAAGTGGTGGACCTACCAATTCTGGTGTTCAATGGCAAATGACAATCGAGCTCCATGGTGCCGGGCAGTGAGCACAGGGCCCACTAGAAAACAGTGGGCCCTCAGGCCACCCTTGTGAAGTCTGTTTCTGATTGTTTGGTTAGAGACATTCACACCAGTGGCCTGCTGGAAGTCATTTTGTAGGGCTCTGGCAGTGCTCATCCTGTTTTTTCTTACACAAAGGAGCAGATACCAGTCCTGCTGATGGGTTAAGGACCTTCTATGGCCCTGTCCAGCTCTCCTAGAGTAACCACCTGTCTCCTGGAATCTCCTCCGTGCTCTTGAGACTGTGCTGGGAGACACAGCAAACCTTCTGGCAATGGCACGTATTGATGTGCCATCCTGGAGGAGTTGGACTGCCTGTGCAACCTCTGTAGGGTCCAGGTATCGCCTCATGCTACCAGTAGTGACACTGACCCTAGCCAAATGCAAAACTAGTGAAAAACAGTCAGAAAAGATGAGTAGGGAAAAAATGTCAGTGGCCTCCACCTGTAAAACCATTCCTGTTTTGGGGGTCGTCTCATTGTTGCCCATCTAGTGCACCTGTTGTTAATTTCATTAACACCAAAGCAGCTGAAACTGATTAACAACCCCCTCTGCTACTTAACTGACCAGATCAATATCCCAGGAGTTTAACTGACTTGATGCTATTCTCTGAATAAAAAGTGTTCCTTTAATTTTATTTATATCGTCACCTGGTCTGTGTGATATACAGTCCTTACATGATTTACATCTATTATTTCCACACTCAGATAATAAAACCGTTTACATTTAAAAAAAGTATAATTATCTTTGTCATTCGTGTTGTTTTGGTAAGATGGCATTAACTGGGGAATGAAGACGCTGTGGGGGATGTTCGGTGATAGGTGCACATATCAACGTACATCACAACACACTTCATTTATCAGTTCAGTTTTTATTAAATAAGGACATGACACATTTGTTTTGTTACTATACCGTTTATTTGTAAGTTTGAGGAACAAACTCCGTTGTCTGCCATGGCGTTGGCGTTGGCGTTGGCGCTGGCGTTCACTTCCGAGTTGGATTGTAGGGTTTCCCAAGGGGGTTAGTGCTTCCAAGGTCATGCATTTAAATGTCTGGAATGGACCAATGTTTTTTTTCCGTTTTTTGTTTTTTTTTCCCCAGGTGTTTTCTTTTGACAAATGTACTAAATAAGAAAACATTTCTAACTGTTATAGTTATTAATTGTATTTTCTATATCTGTTTATTTTCTGTTTCAATGGATGTCCTATTCTTCTTTAAACATGAGACGAATGTTTTTATTATTATTATTATTATTATTATTTTTATTATTATTATTATTATTTTTGTTTTTATTATTATTTTATTTTTTTTCGTCTTTATGCTACCTGGCTACAGAGTTGGTTTATTTCAATTCCTATTCTGGTGGGAATTTAGCGTATTTAAGCCAGACCTTCTCAACCTTTGGGCAGCGAGGAGGGGTCAGTCAGTTAAGCTGAATTTTCATTTGTGCTGTTTAAGCAACTTTACTTTGTTCTTTGTAAGACAGAACAAGTGTACGCTGTGTAAAGCGTTTGTACGTTTTTTTTTTTTTTTTGCTCATTTGTTTTTTTGTTTTTTTCTTTAAGCGTACTCATACTTTTGATTATCCTGGTTTACGCCTATGCCTTCCTATCACCTTCCTTGGTCCCTAACGGCATACCCTACGACAGACAGGGAAGAGAAGAGATTGTTGAATAAAGTTATTTTTGTTTTGTTTTTGCGCACAATAAGTATTCTAGTCGCTTCATAAAGTTAAGGTTGAACCTAGTAGTCAAGTCGACTGTTTTAACGATGTCTTTAGTACCTTTCTGGACCTTGAAAGTGGTGATTATATTGCTGTCTATGGACGAGTCATATATTTCTTGGATTTCATCAAAAATATCTTAATTTGTGTTCCAAAGATGAATGAAGGTCTTACAGGTGTGGAACAACATGAGGGTGAGTAATTAATGACACAATTTTCATTTTTGGGTGAACTAACCCTTTAAGACTTTTTCACTGCATGACTCTTGCACAAGGTTTGCACGTTGCTTGTGTGATGTCTATTGGCTCGTCTTCTTGGTTTAAAACAGAAAGATTTCCAATATTGTGACGTAAACAACTCTGTTTTACATCTGATATACATGTTTAGATTAAATATGCCACTCTCATTAATGGATTTAAGCACTGAAATTTCATGAAATCATTATCCATCAGTTACAACATTTTTTTATATTAATTTAAATAGAAATATTTGTAGTGGATGTGCTGCTTTTGAACACTTATCCTGTGGCATGCTATGTTTTAATATTTTAACTACAACGAGGATTGCTTCCTACGGCTGTGATTCGGCCGTAGGTTATCACAGCATGCTGATATACTGCCATATCGCATGGCTACGAGTGTGATATTGCGTTTATACAACAGTTTGATGGCACAAGTGTGTAAATAAATAAGAAATGTGTCTTTAAAACCTACTTTTGTGCAGAACCACTTCCTAATAAAACCAAAGATTGCCCGTTTCATGTACCCAAAATGAATTATATCTCATGTTTAACCACTATAAGAGCCAGCAGCAAATCCCAGAAGCACTGGCAGAGGTGAAGCTGTTCTCAGCGGGTACACGAGCACTGAACGGCCACTGTAAGGACTGAGGACGAACCAGACAAATGAATCTTTCAGATGATTCTTTCAAAACATAATTCCAGAGGCCCAAATCAACATTGCAGGACCCAAGCTCAGAGAATCTAATTTTCGGCTCCAGTCCGTCTACAAAACAACCTCCTGCTAGGTACTTTTATATGGCCACACATGCTTCCTGAAAGGTGGCAAACTTTAAGCCATTTGTAGAGACCAAATGGTCGAAAAGACAACACAATTTAAGCCACAAAAAGATAAAGAGTCTTTGATCTCCAGAGAGACAATGCAGGCCTATTTCTCTGAATGACCTCTGAATGACACAGAAAAACCCACAGAGACAGAAATAAACTGTGTCAAATTGTCCCAAAACAATTCTAAATGGACTTATCAAACATCATTCAACAGCATAATTCATGTCTACAACTTATACATGTGACCACTTATGCTTAGAAACACTCATAATTCATGTAACTGTATAACTATTGAATGGTTGAATGAAAGTATTGTTTGATATGAATTTAAACCTCTATTCCTAATTCAGAGTATGGCTTGAATGAAATCTGTGTAAAATGTATCATATTCTGTTTAATAGAAATCATGTCTAAACTGTACTCTCTGTATTCTCTGCCAAGAGCGGGAAATCAAGAGACCCTTAGATAACACTTTAGAGTATGATCATGGGGGAGGAAAGTCACCTTTGAAACAAAGATGATACCTGATTGGTCAGAACTCCTCAAAGAGGCGGGGTAGACACCTAAGGTTAAATAGTCAGATCACTAAGACAATAGAGACATGAAGTAAGAAGAAGACAACAGAATAATATGGCTTAGGAAAAGAACAGACTATGAAGGACAGACAAGCAGCTCATTCAAGCCATCCAATTTCTTACTCACTTTCCTTTTCTTTTACTTTAACTTTCTTTTCCGTTGAGAGTCTCGTGTTCTAAGTTAAGTTTTGCCGCAAAGTTTAACCAATGACTTTTGCCGCCTCAACTTCAAACTTCAGCCGCAAGAGACTCCATTCGTTGACCAGCACATCAATCCGGACCCAAAAGGACCTGCAACAAACCAACTAACTAATCCCTTTTCTCCAAGCCAAGGACGCCGAAAAGGAGATCCACATTCAAAGACAAACGACAAGCAAGTGCCTCCAGATCCTAAAGCTGAACTGGTGCATTAAATTACTGTGATTCATGGTTCGTTCAGGTCAGGTCTTATGAAATGCATATTTTGCTAGAAATCATGCTCATCATTTCATTCTCTCTTAAAACTCTTCTTTTCTCACTTCCTTTCTTTCTGCAACTTGTATGAATGAATGTGTGTGTGTGTGTGTGTGTGTGCGTGTTTGTGTTAGATATTAGTTTGTGTTAGAATAATCAATAAAGTCTCCTGTAGATTTTTAAAAGAAGTGTTTTGTGTTATGTGCTTAAAAATTTAATGTCTTAAACTGCGATCTACGTACCTTGCTACTAAACAGTGTTTTCACGATAGTTGGATATTCACATCCGCTACAAGAGCTTATTACAGTCCGAGCAAATGAACGCTGGAGGATTCAGTTGCTCAGTCGTAAATAAAGTGACTCTTTTATAATTCCCTATAAATTAATTAATAATTTCATTTGAGCTGATTTGTCTTACACCGCAATTATCAAATCTCACCAATCCTATTGGCTGGTGACAGCCTATGATGTCATAATAGACGCGACCCGGAAGTATAAAAGGAGCGCCTAGAGAAGCAGTCAGTATCTATTTCGTCTGAAGGGACTGCTCAGCAGGCAACCCCGATGTATGGCAGGTAACGCAGTCTCGTTCCCTGTTCTCAGGGAACCATGGTTACATACGTAACCTGAGACATTCCACCTCGAAAGGGAACTCAACACTGCGTTTGACACACTTTGGGGAACGATATACCCACGCCGCCATGCTTGAGGGGAGTGCATGCCAACAAATGGCTAGACAAACGTCAGAACTAGCAGTTTCAACTGAAATGCCAGAACCACTCCCCCTATGGGTCATACATAGGCTGTCAGTGACAGCATTACCTATGGCCAACAGCCCAAGCTATAAGCCTCAAAGAGGCCTTCCAAAAGAAGGCCTACCAAGGCCGCTCAAAGGCTTCTGGGACCAAACTTCCTTTCAAAGAAAGAGGGTACCTCTAATGGTGCGTTCACACCAGACGCGAATGAAGCGTTAAGCGCGAGTGATTTACATGTTAAGTCAATGCAAAGACGCGAATAGACATCCTGCGGCGCGAATAGAGCGATTCGGGCGTTTGACGCGCGAGTTGAAAAATCTGAACTTTGCCGAAAATTCGCGCCGCGTTAACCAGTCAGGAGCTTGCTCTAGTAGTGACGTGTTATGACGTAGCGAGAGGAGGCAGAAATCAGAAACAACAATGGCGGACAAAATCATCGTCGCTGTACGATACATCTTCATACTTTTATAAAAACAGGAATAAAAAGGATCTTGCTTGGAAGAAAGTGAGGAGGTCGGACAATCTGGTAAGTTGTAAAAAATGCTCTTTGCTCAATTTGAGCTATATATATATATATATATACATATATATACACAATATATATATATATATATATATACACATATTGAGACTACAAGCTAGCTAAAGCCGGAAAATTGAGCTTATTCACCGTATTTTACAACTACTTTCCCGCTGACGAGTTGATGTGTTTATTCAGAGGAAGTGTGCAGAAATGAGACGAGCCGCCTGGCAGAAGCCCCTCTCATGACGCGAATTCGCGTCTGTTGTGAAGTGAATTTCATGCACGAATGAAGCAAGTAAACTCAAAATGTTCAAGCGTCCAACTACGCGCGAATAGCGTGATTTATTCGCGCAAGTCGCGTCTGGTGTGAACGCCCCATAAGGGAATGTAGCCGGGGGGCCCGAAGGAACCCTAGCCAGTCACTTGTCAGGGGAAAAAAGTCAGCCCTGATTGCCACCAGGGAGGCTGACATGGTCAAATTAAAGTAACCTAGTCTTGGCCAACAACCTGTCTGTACACAGAATCTCAATTCACATTCTTCAGAGAAGATATCCAGTAAGAGGGACTGCAAAGAGGCAGTAACCATCTCAGACCAGATCGTAGAGACGGGCATCCTGGAGAGCAGGACTCAGCTTAGCGCTTTTTACCCTTACCAGTGAAGGGAGTAAAACTCTGCTCAATCCTAGGATCTACTCAGCGCTTGATTATTTGCACTGAGGAGGCTGTGCATTCTAAAGGAACCCAACACAGGGGAGTACAAGCAGCCTAGGGGCTGATCCTCAACAAGGAGGCCTCAGAGAGGCCTTCAACCACTGACCAGACTTAGGGAGCTAAGTACTGTCTGCAGAATAACCCTCTAAACGAGGGGAGTACTAGGCTCAACCTAACAGATAAACTATACTGTAGGTGCAAAATCATGGAGGCTCCCAGAGAGCCTACAACATGAACTAATTCTACACAATGTAGAATATATCACCGCAGCCTTGCAAAGGCCAGCCATGTGAAAACTACATGCTTATTCTGCTAAAGACACGCAGATGTGGGGGATTCGCTTACAGGGCAGCCTGTGAAGGCCACACACCTAAAGCAGCTCAATTGCTGAAAATGCAAAAGCCCACAAAACATGGGAACTCGTTCTGATTGAAGCTGAGTTTAACTAGCAGATAAGACTGTAGAGTGCCCACATAACAGTCTACCTCAACACATTCCAACAAGCAGTGTACTCAGTAAAAACACTTTTTACTCTTTAAGCAAGAGGAGTACAAACTTACGCCATCATGCACTGAAGGAGGCCCAAACAGGGCCTGCAACTCCAGAAAGACACGTGGCATCAGCTAGTGGCAGTGTCTAAGCTCTAAGGGAGCCATATGTGAGAACCAAACTATCCAGTGAGGTTAACTATTTAACTCAACCTGAGCTTAATTCTATTCACACATTCCAACAGCCAATGTACTCAGTAAAACACTTTTTAGTACAAAATTTTTTGAGTACAAAATTACGCCATCATGCTCTGAAGGAGGCCAAAAACGGCCTACTACTTCAAATGATCACAGGCATAAACCTGTGGCAGTGCTAGTATTAAGTGAGCAAACTCTGACTAAACATCTACCAACAAAACTTGTGATACAGCAAGCTATTGTGCTCTGAAGGAGGCCCAAACAAGAGCCTTCTACTCCAAACAACAATCAACATCTTGTGGCAGTGTTCAAACTCTAAAGGGAGCTACATAAGAACCAAACTGAAAAGTGAGGTTCACTAAGCAAACTCAACCTGAGCTATGCATTCCAACAGGCAATATACTCAGTAAAAACACTTTTTACCCTTACAGAAAGGAGGGTAAACTTAGTCACCATGCTCTGAAGGAGGCCAGAAAAAGGCCTACTACTACAGAAACAGGTACTAACCTGTGGCAGCAATAGAGTTATTGGGCTCACACTGTGTAGGGCAAAATAGAACCAGAGCATTAACAACCCTGAGAGACAGGGGAATGCTTCACTTTTCATTCATTCTACCCTGAGACAATATCAAGGGTGGGTACTTTTCACCAAAGACAGAAACATCTGTACTGAACCCTAGGGAACAGGAGCTTAAAGAAAGCTAACACTGTTACACTCAAGCTTGAATCCTAATTCAAGGGGTTCAGGGGAATAGAATGAAAAAGTTCTAGAGAAGTGGGGCCACAGCAACACAAAGATTTAAACTGGAAAAGATTTTTCACATAGTGATAAGGGGCCTACCACCTGAGACAACGGCACCAGGGAGACTTTAGCAATAGTCTGCTACCTTAGCTGCTATCTATCTTGCACCTACACCAAAAAGGGGGAAATGGGCCTTGGCCTGAAAACTCTATAAGAGGAGGCCAGAACTAGGAAAAACTGCACTCACTTGACAGGGGTAGTAATAAAGGGTGAAATGCTTCAGTATATCACCTAAACCCTAGTTCCAGCCTAGGCCAGCTATAGCTGGGGGCCCATAGGGCCACACATAAGCATACATCTGCCTGGGGCTCAAAACTCAGCCTCTAAACTCTCGATAGAGAGGAGGCAAACTCTGAGAAAGCCCTTTTCTTTCTCCCCGATGTCGGTCATGTTCAACCACAGATGCCTCTCTGTAGCCACCATTGCTGCCATCGATCTACCAATCGAGGTAGCAGTCTGTTTGGTGGCCCGGAGAGCAAGATCTGTAGTGCAGCACAGCTCTTCTACCGCCTCAGGGGAGAGACCCTGCCCTTGATCCAAATCCTTCAGCAGATCCGCCTGGTACGCCTGTAACACAGCCATCGTGTGTAAGGCAGCACCAGCCTGACCTGCTGCCGCATATGCCCTGCCATTCAAGTGAGATGTCATCTTAAGGGGCTTTGAAGGCAGGACCGGAGCTTTCAGTGTTGGCGCCTGCCCAGTCACGAGATAGTTTGCAAACGTCTCGTCAATAGGAGGCATTGACACATACCCATACTGGCTCAATCCCTCAACATCAGCGAAATTAGCTCGCTGATGTCGGTGAATACGAGCCGAGTATGGGTTCTTCCATGCCTTTTCGATCTCAACATGTAGATCGGGAAGGAATGGAAGGCTCACGGGGGCTGCCGGATTATGGTCAGAAAGGAACCATTCATCGAGCCGTCCGCGTGCGGTCCCTTTCTTAATGCGCTCCCATGGCAGCTGCAGCCTGCCGGAAGCGCGCTCCATAACCTCAAGCAGCTCCGCATACACGGGGCAGGGAGGCCTTGAAGTTTCAGAAGGCTCACCTTCTCACCTTCAACAGCCATCTCCTGCTCTCTTGGGCTTGAAGCCAGAAGAGCACTCGCTGTTGGATCCGATGATGTCAAACTGGGGGTTGCGAGAGATTTACACCTCTCTCAAACTCCTCAGCAAGCTCCATCTGCGAGCCCCATGATTTCAGTTGCCGCTCTGCCTCAGCACGGGCGGGACCAGAACCACCAGGCACAGAGGCCGGCCCCTCTTCCCTCGAGAAGAGGGCCAAACGAGAGCGGAGCGTCCTAATAGGCAGACGCTCACAATTTGCACAGACAGCGCCCTCAAGCACTGTCCGTGCATGCTCCTCTCCCAGACAGAAAACGCACAGATTGTGTGTGTCATCAGATGTCAAAAACCTGGGACACGGATCCACACACTTCCTGAAACGTTTGTAGACATAATGTCTTACCAGATTTGAAGAATCGCAATCAAACAAAGCAGTCCCTGAAGACGAAAAAGATACTGACTGCTTCTCTAGGCACTCCTTTTATACTTTCGGGTTGCGTCTATTATGATGTCATAGGCTGTCGCCGGCCAATAGGATTGGTGAGATTTGATAATTGCTTTCAGACACTGGTTCACGTGGTGACATTCCCCAAAGCGTGTCAAACGCAGTGTTGAGTTCCCTTTCGAAAGGGAACTTTTATGTGTTGTCTATAACACGTGAACATTTGAATAAAAATCAGCAAGAAACATACTTTACAATGTTCAAAAAATTACAATATTACAATATATATTTAAACAAATGTAAATTTTTTGCTTTCAAGAAGTCTGTTTCCCCAGTCCAAATCCTCAAAGCCTCTTTGGACACATTTGAAAATCTCTTCTTGACTGCCACTGCAAGACAAAAATCACAGCTATTTTTTTTTTTTTTTTTTTTAACTAAATGTTTCTAGTAAATTCACCATGTATTGACTTACCTATATGACTGCCATGGTTTCCTCGTCAAGGGCACTTCTCTCTCCACCACTGTCAGTTTTGCTCTTTGATCCTACAAAAGACAAAACAGAATAACTGAACATCTATACAGGTACAGAGGGCAAGCACTTTGTCTTCTGACTAGTTTTGGATTTCCTGATATTTTTTGTTTACACTGGAACTAAAACAATTACAGGTATCCTGGATTTTAAAAATATTTAATGGGCATATTTTTGGACAGTACAGTAAAGAAACTGATGATTAAGGAGAGGTCGGATTAGCCTTTTTTACACTTCTGCATTGCATTTTCACTTTTACAAATTAAGGGATAGTGGAATATCACAAAAGCACATTCACTTAAGCTAACTTAATTTAAAGGGATAATCCACCCAAAAACAGAAATTATCTCATCATTTACTTACCTTCATGCTGTTCCAGATGATTATGACATTCTCTTTTTCTGTGGAATACAGAGTACAGAATACAGAATACAGAGATTTTAAGAAAAATAATCCACCTCTCTGAGTTCACGCAAGAAGGTCAAAAACCAAACAAAGTGAACATGATGGTAATCCATATGACCTCAGTTGACGAATCAATGTCTTCTGAAGTGAAACAATAGGCGTTTGAAGAAAATACTATTATGTTAAATTTGTTACACTATAAATTTGCCAGCTGTCCAATATGGGCTCAAACTGTCCAATATGGGCTCAAAGTCTTATAATTTGTGATGTGTTTTAAAGGGGTGGTTCAGTTTTTTTTTTATTTTTTTATTTTTTTTTTTTTTTTCTAGGCTTGATTGTGTTTATGGGGCACAGTTTAACATGTCTTAATGCTTCATTTAAAAAAACAAAAAAAAAACCAATGTATTTTTCATATATTTTACCTTTATTCTACACCGCTGTTTCCCATCTCCTTTAAAAAAAAAAAAAAAAAAAAAAAAAAAAAAAAACATACTTACAGGTTGGGGCCCATAAACAGCAGCTTCTGCTTTTAAAGTGGGAACTGCTCCATCTTTCAGTAATAGCCTTTGTGCAAGTCCAGCATTGAACTTAAAATGTGCAGCACAGACAACTAAATTAGCATTATAATTGTCAGGAACAGAATTAAACATACATTTTAAAGGGGACCTATTATGCAAAATTAACTTTTGCATGGTGTTTGTAATTAATTGTGTTTTGGCCGTGTTTTAACACAACCACCCTATAATGAAAAAAATCCACCCACTCCTTTTTTTTTTTTAATCCCCATAAATCATAAGCAGTGTCTCAGAACAAGCCGTTTCCAGATCCCTGGCAATGTGACATCACATTAGCCACAGGCCCCGCCCACGAATGTTGACAGACACTGCCGTTTTAACAAAGAACCGCCCTGAGCGAGTTCACAGCCAGTTGTACACTCTGCCTTTGCTGCACTGACAAGAATGTCTCCCAAGCGTTTAGGTGTTCTGTAGCTGGATGTATTAATCCACATAGCTCTCTCCATTTACTCCCTAAATCTGAGCCGCTGAAGACGAGGTGGATTAATTTTGTTTTCCAAGAAAATGCTCCCTCAATTCTACCGAAATTCGTTTATGTCTGCGCAAATCATTTCAAACTGGACTGATTTACGGATATAAAGTTTACCAGTTTATTAAGCACCACCCGAAAAGGCATAATGTCTTAATATATTTGTTTACTGTTAGTTGTAAAGAGTGTTTCTGTGTACTTCGCTATGTATGTTGATGATAATACAAGGGAAAGAGAGAGTGTAAGAGACGCTTGCGAGCTATCTCTCCCGAGTCTGCATCTTCCCTAAAAGCCCCGAAGTTACCCACTAAGCCCCTAAGTACATCTTCAGCTTTAGTGGGTAAAGCATACTCGACGGCAGGTCAGGCGGCGGCTTGTTTACATACTATGTCGATATTACAAGCTTATCAGGCCGACCTGCTAAAGGACCTTGATGAGGGTGGGGAAGTGAGTTGCGAGGCTTTTGTTGAGCTGCGCAAAGCAACTGATCTCTCTCTCCGGGCTACCAAGGAGACCCCCAAATCAATTGGGCAGTCTATGGCAGCCCTGGTTGCCACGGAGAGGCATTATTGGCTCAATCTATCAGGAATGAAAGACCGTGATAGATCTTTTCTTCTGGATGCCCCTCTCATGCTGCCTGGCCTCTTCGGCGACTCAGTCAATACAGTCGTCGAGAGGTTTCAGGAAGCTAAGAAACAGGCGGCGGCATTCCAGAAGTTCCTGCCCCGCCGCTCTCAGGTCCCAGGGGCTGCTGGTCAGGAGCAGCCCCAGCCGAGTATGAGCTCCTCTCACAGGGCGCAACAAAAAGTGAGCGGTGCTTCTCATGCTCCCCCACAGAGAGACTGGGGGGCGGAACAACGCTCACAGCCGAAGTCTTCCAAGGGTAAGACAGATCTGAGGACCGTCATTATCACAAGGAAGGCTTCGGGGAAGAAGTCCTAACGCCAGTGGTTCTCACTGTTCTCCCGTGTTCTCACCTCAGGTCAGAGGCACGGAGAGGCCCTGGCTTAGTGTCGGCTTGCTGCGCTTACATGCGCTCATTCTCCAGAGAGTCCCTTGGGTTTTGGGGAACAGCAGTGATCAACACTCTCTGTGTTAGCCGTCCCACCGACCTTTAGGCAAGGGGGTGCAAGAGGCTTACACAGAGCACTGGAAGGGGGCAGCGCCTGTGGCGCTTTGGTAGGGATTCCTATTTGTCGGTCTGTCCGACATGCATCGAACGTGACCAACTGAATGGGAACGTCTCGGTTACAAAGGTAACCCTCATTCCCTGAAGGAGGGAACAGAGACATACGTCCCGTCGCCACAGTCGCTGTACCCCACTGATGCTGCCGCCTAACCTGTTCGGCTCCTCAGTGAAAACCTGAAGATGCAACGCACCTGCTGCTCATTAAATACCCGTGCTGCGAGGCGAGCAGCTGATGCATATGATTGCGTGCCAATGTGCATTGGCTCGTTTAGTTACACTCGAAGCAGACTGGCCTCTCTAGCGAGATTCCTATTCGTCGGTCTGTCCGACATACGTCTCCATTCCCTCCTTCAGGGAACGAGGGTTACCTATGTAACTGAGACGTTCTCTCTCTGCTGGTCCTGAAATTATCGTATTCATAGTAATAGGCGCACACGATTTTTGGTGGCTGGCTTGACCGTGCATTTTTTTTAAACCGCGGCTGGCTTGACCGAAGTCCTGCGCTTGAGATGTTGAATGCTTTGTTGATCATTTAAACATGTTAATTACACAAATAAAATGTTTAGCGTACATTTATTGAACAATGACTGGTTAGCCTATATGTGGTAAACTTTATTATTAAGTGAAGTAAACATTTTGCTGAAGTATCCGTTACTATAGCAACAGTAGGTGCAGTGTGTTTCAGAATCAATCATTGTAAAAAGAACTTTTATGTCGAGATAACGAGAAAACAACTTTTGTTATCTTGAGATCCGAGAAAATAAGTTTAGGGCTTCCGTACCATATAGTATCTGACCTATATTCATGGATATATTGTTAACTGGATGAATGACAGAAATAAGCAGTTTCCCAGGAAACTGTCCCGTCCTGACAACTCAAAATATTAATAATAATAAAATTAATATAGACTTACCGTAGTGATTCAGGGTAAAGCAAAATTCCAAACAAAAAAAGCTACACAGTGTATCTTTATGCACCACATTAAAAAAAAAAGTCACTCATTTAGACAACCAAGGTAAACAACATTTACAAATTTATTTGTAACAATGTACAGAAAACTTGCATATAATTTACAGAAAGCCTGCAGTTATCATGAGATAAACTGAATAAGATCACCACTCATCCAGGTGTTAGTTGTGGTTTAATGTGAACCTCTGTTAACACTGTGTTCATGATCATTCATCATTTCCAGAAACTGGTAATCCTGCAGAGCTAAAGTCTTTCCAGCTGGATGAAGATGTTATCTTGAAATGGTTGAGCCTGTGTGTGACTGGTTGGAGGAGGTGGTGGCGGCGCTGAGAAGAGAGAAACCGCTGTGACTCGACTCCAGGCTGCTCATGGAGCCCCTGATGGAAACACAAACACACTCACCTTTAAAAAGATACTTTGACATTCCAGATTATATTTTATTGTCGGAACAACATCCAGATGGTGTACTTTTTTTAGTTTATCATGATTCATTCACATTTTTTTATGCTAAGCACTTTGCAATATGTAAATATATACAGACCTGAAGTCAGTGGACTGCAGCACCTCTGTGAAATACATGACTTTGCATTTGTGTGAGGAGACCTGCAGAGAGGCCAAAACATCATCTACACGTGGCCGACTGGAGGAAGTGCATGTTGGAGTGCTGTAAAGACGCCACTGCAGGATGTAGAATCCAGGCCAGCGCGTCACATGAGAGCCCTGATGGGAAACGTGGATCAAAGAAAGAGAATGAAAGAAAGAAGTTCGTATCTCCTTCTGATCAACATATTTTGCAGTCATGCATGTTCTTGACAGGTTTCATGAGATTCCCCCACCTGTACGCTCTCTCCCTCTCGGCAGGTAAGGGCCGTCTCCACCATGCTGTAGTCTTGTCCCAGCATCCACGATCGCTCAATGAGCTGGACGTTGTTGCCGGTAGGGCAGGCGAGGTTGTGCGAGCTCAGACCGTCTCTTTTAGCTGGCTGAGGAGCTCTTCTGGAGTGGTAGATGTTGAAGATCACGTCGCCTTTACACACGTCAAAGTCCCACGTAATGACGGACGATACGTCTGTAATCTCTATCAGCACCTGAAAGGGATTTATCTTTATTTCATAATGAATAACACACAGCGCTGCACACCTTTCAGAACTGAACTGAGAACCTGGGGTTGGAATTGGTGCAGCAAACAGGATGTAGATAATTTACATAAGGAAGTAGAATTAAAATTAGATTCAATTCAAAGAAAATTCAGATAAAGTTTTTAAAAATACATTTGACCCATGATATTGTCAATTTCTATTCAAATTCACAATCATGAATTGAAAGGGAGCCAATTCTAAATGTATCCACCCTGGTAACACAATCATAATACACTGTAAACTGCAAATATGTACAGATCTGCACTTTAAACAGAACTTGGCTAACCGTATTTGACCTTCACACTGCATGTCTTCTTATAACCAACAGGTGGCACCAATTATCAACATTCATGTAACTGAACTTTGCGCAGCTGAAGTAAACAGCAGCAGCTGTATATTGTAGAGTGTTGTCTGTGAATGAGCTGTACCTCATGTGGAGCCCCCTTCAGCACACTCGCGCTCTTGTAGATGGATTCATTCCACAGTTTCACCTCCTCACTTTCCAGCTCCTCAGCCGTGCGGTACAGAGACTTGGGAACCAGACCCCCCTCAGGAACATCACACTGAATTAAACAAGAGTCATCCATATTAGATTGTTATAATTTCTGTCTGAATAAATACACAACTATATTTGTCCTGTAGTAGAGAATGACATCTTTTGTTGTTCTTTGGCTTCAAGGCAAAAGCATTTAATATAAATGCATTTGTTAGGAAAAAAAGATATTCACAGTCAAGTTAAGGTCAGCATTTCCTCTGTGCATTCTGTACAGCTTAAATAAAAGAACATCATGAATATACTACCAAACAATCTGATGGTCACTTCACATGGAAAGTCAAAGACAGCAGATTTCAAATCACATGCTTTTTTGGGCTAGCCAAGTCAGTCCCATTGAAATGAATAGAAATGCTAATGGCTGTTTAGAGGTATTATAATCTTCCTTGATCCAGAACTGGTGATAGAGTACAATATACAAACATATAAAGACCTCAACAACAAACAAAGTGATATGAATTATGCAAATTATGACTATAATTGCAAAGTGTTAAATGTATACAGTGATATCAATCATATATCACATCAGCATGAACCCATGTCATGATGCTTTTACATTATTTTACCTCACTGTTCCATTCCAGGACAGAAACAACACATCACATTGTTGGTATTATATATTCTCTTGTTAAAAAGAAGTGTGCTTAATTGTATTGAATGTGCATTTGAAGTGTTCTTCAAATCTTAAAAATATATTTTTAAACAACTGTACTTACAGATAATATAATATTTTAATAAAAGGCCACTTACTGTAAGTGCACTTAAAGAGAGTATGTTTCTTAACACACTTAAAGTGTGCTTTGTAATAATGTCAAATAAAGTATACTTTAAACTTTAAAGTACATTTTAAATCACTGTTTTAATAATGTTTTGTCATGCTTTGAAGTGGACTATAATTTTAACTGCAGTGTGTTATCCAATGTTAAATTTAAAGTAAACATAATTGAAATGTACTAAATTGCAACCTCACCATTACAAATTTGTAATTTCAAATATATATTAAATACATGGTATTTAACATAAATTGCTTGTGGGTACATTTGTCAGTACACTTTAACCATATTTCAAAATACAATAGAGGTAATAATGAAGTTAAATATGAAGATGTACTTAAGTGGGTCAAAAACACTCTAAAGTTCAGCTAATTGCATTTAATATAAATCTTAAACTACAATACCTTTTCATTCAGTTGCATTTAACATGCAATTAAGAGTCCGAAAACATTACATTCAGTTAAGGAGATTCTTTTAAACTATGTATTTTTTCTGTAATAAGTGTACTTCTGTTTCACAAAGTTTTAGCTGACTGAAGTGCATTAGAGGAGCGTCTGTTTGACACAAAGCACTGTGGTTTTTAATGATAAATATGTACACAAAAAACAATATTTAAATATAAATATGTAAATGCTTATTTGAGAATGACTTGTTGATCTAGGGAAGGTGCATGACATGTCCTTATGTCCTATCACTGCTACACAGATGATGCACAATGCTTGATTGCGTGCTTGCAGATGATGACCTTCCAGCTTGATGACCCCACATGTATCAACATATATTTTGGTTTCCCTAAAATAACAGCAGCTCCAGCTCAAAGTCACATGCACCACATGACCACATCTCAGTGGCGCCCTATTATACAGATTTGCACTATACAACATGTAATACAAGACCTCAAATTTATCCAAGGCTCTTATCATCTCAAGGCTAGATTACTGCAATACTCTGTAATACCATCAACCCTCTACATGTAATAAACAATGCAGCAGCACATCAGGTTTTCAACCAACCCAAGAGGGTTAATACAGGAGTGTCAAACTCAGTTCCTGGAGGGCCACAGTCCTGCAGAGTTTAGCTCCAACCCTAATTAAACAGACCTGGACCAGCTAATCAATGTCTTCAGGACTACTGGAAACTTCCAGCCAGGTGTTTTGGAGATGGTTGGAGCTAAACTCTGCAGGACAGTGGCCCTTCAGGACTGAGTTTGACACGTGTGTTAACATGTCAGATCTCACCACATGTAGATTTGAAGACTCACCAGAGAGTCTCCTCCTAAGAAGTCAGGGATGAATTCTCTGTTGATGTAGTCCACCAGACCTCCAGGCCCCTGGTAGTCGTTCCCAGCATAGATGAGAAACTTCTTCCGTGTGTTTTCATCAATGAATGGACTCACCTGAGAGCAGAACAGGGTGCAACAAAGACCAGCAGGTCATTTTTCATTAGACAAACACAGACAAAGGCAAACATAACATTTACAGAAGCCCGGTAATTAAAGAAGGCCAGGTGAGTGAAATAACACCACGCTAACATGACATTTAACTCTGATGGGTCAACGTGTAGCGACATTTACAACCATTAAATAAAGATTGAGTATGTGCTTATCCAAGTCTTTCCCAATATTTTAAACTATTTGTTAACATTCTTTTTTATGTTCTAAGTGTGTCATAATGTGAAATCCTATGAGTTTGTTTGTGTGTGTGTATGTTTACCAAAGTCCAGAGCACAGGAAACACTCTGGGTGCTCTTATTATGAGGAGACGGCCAAGGGTTTCAGGGTAGTTGGCTCCTACAACTTCTATCATCCTCAGCAAGGCTTTGATTGCCGGTCTCCACAGATGCCTCATATTTAACCCCTCAAGATCCACCAGACATGTCCAACAACTACAGCACAAGAGCAGTTATTTCTTTAGGGTAGAGGCACCATGTACAGTAAAACACAATGTGTATGGCCACTAGGGTTGAGGACTAAGAAATGATTCTTATTCATAACCAGTTCCATTTAAAATACTGGCTGGTTTTCATGAGGTTCGGTTCTGTTATTAGTTCGCTAAGTGGAGTTAAAATCCACAATAATCTAATTTTTCTTTTGATTCCCATTTATTATGGCCAGTGTTGGGTAAGTTACTCTAAAAAGGTAGTTGATTACTAGCTACTAATTCCATCTTCACCAGTGTAATTAGATTACTGTACTAAAAAGTATTGCATTACTAGTTACTTTCTAAATCCCATATCAACCTCGACCAGTTGAACAATTCAAGGATAGACATAAAACAGCTCTTTTAATTCTTTCAAATAAATAAATAATATAAAATTGCATAAATTATTCTTGAACTGTAAATAAATTACTTAAATACCAAAGTATTTAAAGGGAGATGGTTACATTAAAAACATACATTTTAACATTAATGTTAAATCCACTATAGTTTGATATAGAATTGTTCTATAGTCTATTCAATATTTAATGCAATTACATCTGACATAACTGTAATTAAATTACAGAAAAATTAAGAGTAATCCCTTATTTTACTTTTTCAAGGGAACAGTAATTAAATTACAGTAATTAATAATTATTCAGTAATGCATTACACCCAACACTGATTATGGCCACTATACATAGACTAATACATGATATGTTTGGTAATGGATTAATACGTTAAGTACCTGATTGGTTTTCCAAATATTTTCGTGTTCTCTTGACAGTGTCTGAGACCCTCCTCATTGATGGACAGCACCTAAAGGTTGGGTCAAAGGTGAAGGGGGTCAGTGAATATGGTAATTTCATCAAATTTAGCCAGAGAACTGGCTTCACTGGTGTAGTCTGATTTATCCCAAGTAATTTTTATACTGCTAACACCAAAATGGCTTGCTCACTGTGGCTTGACATATGAGCTAGACAACACTATAAACACAATATAGATGGATCTAAATCCGGATGATCACTTATATAATCGTTATGCATCTTCATAGCCATATAACTTGCTCTATAGTAAAGCACTAAGGCAATACTGACACTGTAAAGCTGCTTTGAAATGATGTGTATTGTGAAAAGCACTATACAAAAATTTGATTTGACTTGACTTTGACTGTGAATATGTTGATTTGTCATTTTAGAGTATTTGTATTCGTCTAACTCTTACATGTCTCAGAAGAGTCTCTTCTCCCAGCGTCCGCACTAAACCTTTCGTGTCCATTTGTCCAAGTCGAAGGATATAGAGAGGACGGCCATCTATATAATACACACACACACAGAAGCACAGAACCACATTAACTTCTGCTTGTTTGATATTAATACAGCCTATGGGAAACACCTCGCTCAGATCAATTGCTTCAACTGATCTTTATTTCAAAGGCTAATTGTATGTCTAGCACAGTTATGACTAACACACGTCCTGTTTTGAGAGGGAAAATGCCTCTCCATTAGTTCTGTGGCACATAGTCATGTTTTAAATCTCTAAAGTCAAACTAAATGAGATAGTAAAGATGGACCTTTGTCATGGTGATGCCAGCCTCCAGTGTAGTAGTCCTGCAGTAGCTGCGGACACTGCCACGTGTCTAACAGGAAGTCAATTTGATGCTGTTTCCTCCATGTGAGCGTCTGGCACAAAGCCTCTCTGGCCTTTTCCAGATTGAAGTCCCGTGAGCGCAGGAAACGCAGCACATGCTCGTCTTTAGGGATCTGAAAGGATTCATATGCATATGTAATTAAGTAATTAATTTTAAAAAAATCCCCCATCTGGTTGGTAATTCAGGTTTTTGAAAGTCTCTTCTGCTCACCAAGGCTGCATTTATTTGATAAAAAAAATACAGTAAATTTTGTAATTTTGTGAAATATTATTACAATTTAAAATAACTGTTTTCTGTTGTAATATATTATAAAAAGGTGAATTTTCAGCATCATTACTCCAGTCTTCAATGTCACATGATCCTTGAGAAATCATTATAATTTAATGATTTGCTGCTCAGGAAACATTTCTGATTATTATCAATGATGAAAACAGTTGTGCTGCTTCATATTTTTATTATTTGTTTTTTTTTTTTGCGAAATGTTAACATGGTTAACTTAGTTAACTCCGCAGTCCGAAGTCTTTTGCTTTTGACTACGGGAGAATCTCCAGTTGTCACTGATGATTGTCATTTTGCCTTTATGGATTACAATCCACCATCAAAATGATAAGTTTAATTATTCCAGCTGCTGTGAGAAAAGGCTAAAAAATCTGTCACCTGCAGCATCCTCACATGATATAGCTACTAGCTGGGACTCCTTCTTTATGTAAACAGACGTGACGTAATGACGCAAAGACGAACGGCTGCATGCTCGAATTTCCCGCGGAAACCCACCAGTACCACCTGAATTAGAAAGCATTATTACAAGATTACCGTTGTGAATCGGGCTAAGGTAAGAAGATAGTTTTGAACACTGGCTGGTTATGTACTTGCTCAAAAATTGATTTTGGATCATTTTTAACCAAAAAAAGTTAAGGATTGCAGCTTTAAATATTAGATCAAATAGGTGCAGAATCAACTCTGCCCATCCCATGTCAAGGATCAACCAAATTTCCACATACATAGTGAAACCTGGATGTTTAGGAAGGTGTTGCAGTAAATTTTGTGCAATCTAGTGGTTTAGAGGAGAAAAAGAAATCAAATGCGCCTTTTACCCCCGGTCCATCTTTAGCCCCGCTGTCCTCTAGTAGTACTTTATTCTGAACATTGCACTCACCTTGCCTTTGTGTGTTTCCTGCAGCCACTGTCGTAGGCGAATGAGGCAGCTCTCCTGAAAAGGGGTCAGCTGTCCCAGATAGCGTGAGATATAGTCTGCATCTAACTTGTCTGCAAACAAAACAACCATCAGACAGCTGAGAAATGTGTAGGAGAGCATTGGCTCTTTTCACTAGGGCTATTCTTCCCAGCGCTGTGTGTTTTTATGCTTATTGGAGTATAATGGCATTAGTTTAGCAACACACTAACACAAATGTATTTTCATGAGTTCACATTTACAAATAATCAGATAGAGTAAAAAGCGTGCGTATTTGGCATGCAGTCCGAGGGGAGGCTCCGAGCTCGGAATTTGGCCCAAACCCAGAGTACTCCCCCCGTATCCCTTGCTGTGATATGCAACTGAAATCGCTCATGTCTTGGACAGGGGAAATGTCTACTGTCCATATAAGTTATTATGTGTGAAATGATTGTTTGTTCCTTACTATTAATGTAAAGCGTCCTTAAGCTTGGGAAAGGCGCTATTAAACATTATTATTAACACTCAACTAATACTCTAATGAGAGATAGCTGGCATGTAGTTGCAAAGTTACTTATAGTCAGTGGAATGTCTAAAGTGGCCCATCGAAATAAAGTGTAACCACAAAACTATCTTAGAATATATTAAGCAGTGAGGTTTCTTTCAAGGTGCAGTAGGATGCTGCCTTTGAACGTACAGAATCTGTCAAAGCAGGCAGTAGATGACAAGGCAGCTCACTAGATTTTGGACATGCTGATGCTCAATATCATTTCATTTCTCCCCATTCCTCCCACATTATTATATTTATGAGCACTCGCGGGGCTGCAGTATGATTCATCTCACCATCCGGAGAGCCTGGCAGGACGTCTGTGGAGCTGGGGTGAACTCTGCTGCTGCATGCTGGGATAGCTCTGGCTGAGCTGACAGGCAGTTGGTGAGGTGTGGTGGGGACGGGAGGAGGTACCCAGCGGGGCATGTGGGTAATGCCCTCCTCCTCCAGTTGTTTGAGGTGATATTCAATAATCTCTTTTCCCTGTGGCGCAAGAGAGACAAATAGAGATTGATACAGGAGTTTACGCAAATGAAGCAAGTAAACATTGGCTTTAGTTACACAGACGCATGACAACATTCTCTTACACGCAAGCTAGCCACAACTAGGATATTACAAGAAAACAGATCCTGATGGTAGACAAAGGAATCTAAAAGCAGGAAGGAGATCCTTGAAAATAAAGCAGTAAGAAACTTGGCAGGTCAGTCAATATCACTGTCTGGATCTAGATAAAGTAAACATTTATTCAGTGAAATAAAAATAAGAATGTTTCAAATGTTTTAGAGTTAATATTTACTTCTAGTTGTCTAGGTAACTTTCTTTTGTACAGAGCCTCTAAGAGGACTGGGTGATTGGAAAAAAAAAAAAAAAAAGAGATGCTTTCGCAATGCTTTTTTTTTCCCTCAATGCTTTTGAATTTGCTCACAAAAGTTTTACAGTGATGGAAATACTATGAGATAGGAAGAACTATTTTTCCAATCAGAGCTTGACATTAACACACACAAAATAATGTCAAAATGCCGGTCTTGGAGAGTATTCATGTAAACACAGTCCGTTATGTTTTAAGTGAACGTAAACAGTTGAGAAAGAAAACACATGTGTAACAGTATATTGGATCTGTGCATCAGGTCTTAAAGTGACAGCAGCCTAATATGCCTGCTGCCAAATAGTAAGATTATATTAAAAATATCTATATGCCAGTTTTTCCCTATGGTATAGATTTCAAAATTGTGGCCAGCGAAAATTCTGAGTGGCTAGTAACTTTGGAAAACCACTCGCCACAGTGGCTGGAGAACAAAAAAGTTAATGTCAAGCCATGTTTCTAATGCTTTTGCGAGGGAATGCAAAGTTTCTCAGGGGTATTCAAAAGTTTTGCAAGTGAACGCACCGTTTCTGGAACATTTGAAAATACTGTGGGAAAAACACAATGTAACATAGCAGGCCAGTAGAAGTTTGAGGCGTGGACTTCAAAATAAGAGTCTTTGGGAACAGAGATGTGACACACAATAGTTTTGTAAGTGAACGCACCGTTTCTGGAGCATTTGGAAATACTGTGGGAAAATCACATTGTAACATGGCAGGCCAGGAGAAAGTAAAGATGTCGACTTCAAAATAAAAGTCTTTGGAACAGAGATGTGACATACAAAAGTTTTGCAAGTGAATGCAAAGTTTCCCTGGTGAATGCAAGAGTTTTGCAAGTGAATGCAAATTTCTGGTGGTGATGCAAAAGAACTGAAAAATAATTTTTCCTCCTCATGGTTTTAATGCACATCTCTCATGGTTTTTCGGGTAAAATAAATTATTTTTTTTGCTCAAAGAAAATGAAGCATATTTTTGAAACCATTACTTTTTGTGTGTTTGTGTGTTTTGTCATTGATATTGTAAAAATGAAACATTTTTACTCAAAATGTGTCTTCATTTGGCTTCACTTATTTTTTATTTAGGAATAGCTTTAGGTATTGATATAGGTTTGATAGATATAGGTTTGAATTTGGCCTGTCAACATGTCCTGATCCATCCATCCATCCATCCAACCAACCAACAAGAATAGGAATGCAAACAATCAATCAATATGAATAGGAATGCATACACACCTTTTTAATACTAGTGGCATATTGCTTCATTGCGATCTTCTCTGCAGTGCTCTCAAAGCCGAAGAAGGATTTGATGTCCATGCTGGCGGACTGCTCAAAACAGGTCCAGTCTTCATTCTCCGGGTGAACCTGAGGAGGGATCGTTCAAACATAAGCATCCTTCTTAAACCAGCTAACACATAAACACGTGGCTACAAGTAAGAGGGAAGGGCAGGATGTGGCTTCAGACCGTGTAGCAGCAGTTTTCGTAGACGTTGACTCTGCTGGAGAAGGACTCGTTATACGCCTCTATGTGCAGAGTTCTCTCTCTTCGGTCCAAAGAGTTCTTCTGGATGAAATATATGTAGTCCACTCCTGCTATCTGTACACAGTCAATATATACAGTAATTATATTATTCTAATGTACAAATTTTAACCAAATGAAATGCTCATAGTGTCACAGTTTATAAAATCAGTTCTATAAAATCAAATACCCTCTTCAGAAGCCGAGGGGCCTCAACGTCCACGGTACACCTGCGTTCAATCACTTGTGTCGCCCCATCTTCACTATGACACTCACTGATAATGTCACTGTTCACAAACATGGGTATCAGCGGACAGTTTGGGAATCTTTTCTCATAGGCCTATGAGAGAAAAGGATGAGACAGATGTAAGTGTGGGAGACGAAATAAGGGTGAAAGAATGTCTCCCCAGCTAACAGGGAATGTTCTCATAACTTTGGCTCAGGTTCTCTCAAGGTTATAAACAAATGTTATCTGGTCTTTAATATTGTTCTCACAAGGTTAGCACAAAAATGTTATTTATATACATTGTTTGTAGAAGGTTTTTTATGTCCTCATAATGACATCGAGTAGTGTTCATTTAACTCTGAGGATTTTGCTGTGAAGAATGTTGAGTTGTTAATAAAAATTATGTTTGAAAGAATGTCTCAGGAACATCATACCAACCTTTAAATGACATTCTATTAACATTAAGAAAGCTGGACATTTTTATGTTCTTGGAATGCTACAAATCAGCATTCCTAGCATGTTGAGTTGTTGACAAAAATTAAGTTGAACGAATGTTTCAGAAACAACATACTAACCTTGAAAACAATGTTCCACAAACATTAAGAATTTGTTCTCAATTTTTTTCACACAATGCAATGTTCTTAAAAATATGGTTCTCTTCAGCTTGGCTAATGTGTACAAATGACCCCCATATAGATTATATACGTTTCTGAAAATTGGACACGTGTCTTGTGATGTGTTATTGTTTTACTTTCAGTTGATTTAGTAGCTCATATGACCAGGTTTCCAAGTACAGTATGTCATATGATGTCTTAAGTCAACGATACCAATTAACTACAGGTACGCCCGTCAATATTTACTCCCTAATCTCTCACTTTTTAAGGTTCCCAACTAATATATTTTAAAAGAATATATACACGAGTGATACTGAACTGAATGAAATGTTATTTTATTGCATGTTAGTTGCAATTAAATGTAAATGTATTATAGTTTAAATTTATATTAATGCAATTATTTTAAGAAATATTGCAATTTATATTTACATATAAATTTTTAGCCACTTAAGTAGGACTGAAGTACATGTTTATATGTAATTTCATTATTACTTTTATTGTCTCTGAAATACGGTTAAAGTTACTGCTGAATGTACTGACAAGCATTAATGGTAAGTTAAACGAAAATATTTAATGTAATATTCATTGAAACTTGTATGTTATTTATTTGAACATATTTGTAATTTGTTATGAAGTTGCAGTTTAGTACATTTAAAATATATTAACTTTAAGTGTAGTGTGTTATGATTACATTTAAATTATAATCAAGTGTTTGGTTACATGTGTTTTAGTAGTTTGTCAACACAAATAAATCAATACTCAAAGTAAGTGTACTTCTTTAAAGCACAACAAAAGATTATTAATTGTACTTTTAAATAATATAAATTTGCTCTTTTATGTGTTCAGAAACAGTCATGAAAGTGTAGGCTACTCTCTTTAAGCACAATTATGTGGCCTTTTATTTCATTAAAATATTCAGACATATACAAATAGTCTGTTTTGAAACATTTGCATATTATTGTTAAAAACCCTAATTTTACCAACATTCTTACTTCCAGAATGTTCTGCTCTATTTAGTTTGGTGTCTCTAATGATGCAGATATTACACGCTACAGCTTTAAATTGCATCCACGTTAATGCATTAGCCATCAGTGCAGACGTATTTCTGTTGAGCAGTGGATGAGGTTTTTCCAGTATGTTTGTTTTAGTATGTGTACTCTGCTATTCCACTGAGAGTCACGTAGATTAAATAGCAGCAGGATCCTGCTAAAAATCAAACAAAATTCTATTATGTACACATGTGCAAAATGTAAATGATCTATAGACTGTGTGACCCACTAAACAAAGGCAAGCTCCTTCCCTCTGTATTATACACACTGGCTATATGTGGAATAGCGTATGAAATGGAATACATTGTGCAACAACATTGTTGTCACATGATCTGATCATGCTGCATCCAATTATCATCTTAGTTTAGTTTATTTATTTTGCATTTAATCCATTTTTTGCATAAAGTATTGTCATGCTGGAATGGAAGGTTGCCATTTTGGTCACTGTAGAAGCTCATTTGCATACTGAAAACCTGCAAATTGCACCGTATACACTAAGTATGGTAGCCTCTTTAAAATGCTGCCAATATCTCGACCTTCGTGTTAAATCAATGAAGTGATGATGTCAATGGACGTCATCCATTAAAGCAATTGATCAAACAATGAAATGTTTTCTATGGACTAAACACAATAACAGCATTTATGTAAGAGATTGTAGAGCATTGTGTATTACTTTCTACTTTCAGGAACAATAAAGCCTCACTACAGCAGTCCTATTGTTTGTGTGCCTTTCGTAATTCAACTAAAATGCCTTTTAAATGCATGTTTAATTCCTGAATTTTAATTGAACGCAAATGTTTTTAATTATATAATTTCATTTCTAGTATGAATTACCAATACTTATGTTCTTACACACAATATATGTGCAATTTCCAGAAATATTATTATTATTATTTTATATAAATATCCTTATATTTAATAAAATATACTAAAATAAATGTATTTTCTATTTTTATCCTGAAATGTCCATATCAGGGGAACAATATACATAGTCAGTCAATGTGAATGATCTGTGGTGTTGAACTAATAAAATGCCTCTGTTGTGTGACTGTGTTGAATTTCTTTGAATTGCAGTTCAGGAAATTCCTCTTCCTGTCATTAGAGAAATCAACATCCTGTGAGTCATGTGGCCAACAAAGTGCAACATTCAGGTTCCGGAAGTAAAAAGTATAAAAACGTATAAATCTTTAAAGATGCTGTGAGCTACGAGGTTGTTAATCGATGGTATTTGTGTCTGTTGAAGCCATCAGCCTGCATTGATTCAACTTAGTTTTAAAGTAATCGTGTTTAACAGTGGAATTTGTGGTTCTGTACAGAAAATTCAACCAATCAGAGAGTCAAAACAAGCAAAACATGCCAAAAGATCTCTTTAGATCCACCCACTTCCATGAAGCACTGTGAATGACGTAATCATCAGTCTCTCTACGCTCTCAAAATACTTAAATATTTCTATATGTATATATTTTGC
This sequence comes from Mylopharyngodon piceus, assembly GCA_039654765.1. Classification (NCBI taxonomy): domain Eukaryota; kingdom Metazoa; phylum Chordata; class Actinopteri; order Cypriniformes; family Xenocyprididae; genus Mylopharyngodon; species Mylopharyngodon piceus. Next base: position 11,161,606 of record CM077450.1, read on the forward strand.
AATAAACTTAAAATATTGTTTTCATATATATATATAATTAACTTTTTTTAAATGAGTAGTTTTATATTTCTCTAACATTTTTAATTCCATTATGCTGTTCGCAGTGCTTCATGGGATTGTAGTTCTTTCCCCCACTAAAACTGTTAAGTACACAGTCTTGTACCTTTATTTTTCTCCAATTTTCAAATACTTTTTTGCTTCAAATCAAAGTGTTATTATTTACCTCATAGCTGATTGGTTTTGTTCATGGCTTATAGCGATTTACTTTCGGAACCAATGGGCTGAAAATTGGGCGGGCACTAATGTACTCAAATTCTTGATAAACTGAATGCTAACACGTCAATTGTGAATTTTGCTCATCCCCAGTGATCTACAAAGAACAATCCCTGAAGTTTCTCCTATACTAACATAATTACTTGTTGAAGTGGGTCTTATATTGTGAGCAACAAGCCATTTATCAAATCAAAAGCTCTTCCACAGCTGTTTCATAAGCACAACACCGCAGTAAGCCTTTGTGACATTAACCCGAGGTTTCTGCCGCAGAGGAGGTTTGATTGACAGGAGAGGCTGAGTGTGCACACTGATTCATGTCAAGTGTGAGCAGCGGCCCATGCTGACTAAACCGTGACGTCAAACTGTGCACTCAGCAACTCTGAAAAAACAATACACAATAATAATCTTGATAAGAGCGAACGATTAGTACTTTCGCCAGGGGAAATTATGTCATTGTGGAGGTGGCTAAGATCAATGCATGTGAACTGTAACCTAATTAACCGGCTGATCAATCATGCCTTGAGATTACACGAAGCTTAAGCCTGCTGCTGTGCCAGAATTAATACTGCGGCAGAATCACTCCAGACAGAAAATACAGGGACATTCAGACCATTATTTCATCTAAATTATTTTAGTATGGCTATAAGAATGAAAGCTAGATATTGAACATTTAAACTTATGATGTGATGGACAAACTTCACAACCACAAAATGTTGAAATATCTTTTCTTTTGAACAGAACATCTATATTGTTATCTAATGCAGTGACAAACAGTAATACATTTTTAAATGTGGCTTACAGTTATGGCTGTTTCCCTTGAGAAAAAAAAAAAAAGTTTAATGTGCACTTGTAGTGTACTTCATATCATAAAAGTATATTTTGTTTAATATTAATATAAAGTATAAATATAAAGTATAATAATATTTAACTGTATTTGAATATATTATAACATTAATGAAATAAAAGCCAACTTAAGTGTACTTAAAGTGGATAAACTTTCATGACTATGCTTCTTAACACACTTAAGTACACTTAAAAAAGTGCACTGGGTAAAAAATGTCAAATTAAAAGCTTAATTTACAGTGTATTTTAAATCAATGTTTTGTCGTACTTTAAGTGCACTTATTTTGATGTGTTGACTAACATACCAAAGCACATGTAAAGTACTTGATTATTATCTGAACTAGTGTGTTATTTGATATTACATTTAAAGTACATTTTAAATGTACTAAATTGCAACTTCACAAATATATTTAAATGCATGACACATTTCAACAGAAATGACAAGTATATTTTAGTTTATAATAAATAGTTTGTCAGTTCATTTAGCAGTAACTTTTACCATATTTCAAAGACAATAGAAGTAGTTATGAAATTATAAATATTTACTGAAGTCCCACTTAAGTGCATCAAAAAGTCCAACTAATTGCATTTAATATAAATGTAAACTGTAATACAAAAGTTCATTCTTTTAAAGTATATTATTTCCATGATAAGTACACTTATTTTAAAGTATGCTAAAGTGCACTTCTTTTTCACAAGGTTTCTCAGGTCACGGTAAGTGTTAATGAACAGGTAATGATTGTGTAAAGGGTGAGATAACATTTAAAGGTCATGAGACAGTCGTAAAAAGATTTAAGCGTGTACTGGAGTGCTGATGTGGAGATGGGCAACTGAGATACTCCAAAGATCCAGATTTTGCATATGAGGCACCATGAAAGTAAATCGAAATGTTTTATTCTTATTACATTTATTTTTATTACTCAATCGCTTTGGCTCAATTCTAAAATGAGAATTTTTATTTCTTTCAAAACAATAGGTTCATGTTAATTCTCAGTGAAATTGTCAGACTTCTAAACATTCTTTCATCGTGTGAGCCTCCACATTCAAAATGATCCATTCAATTATCAAAATCTGTCGGATATGCATGTATATTCCATAAATAGCCTACCTAAAACATGGAATGTTTGTAATGTCTGCTAAACTGGTAAATGACCTGCCATTGTAATGATAGGAATCACAATCTTACCAATAAACCAATCAAGTTTGGAAGCATATGAAGTTTGACCAGCACCATCCCTAATATTTCTGAACATGGAGGAACGTCTAAATCCCTAAACAGCAACAGCAGTTTATTTTTGTCGAAATGTGTTACATGTAAACTGAAAATTCACAGTTGCTTGTCATAGATGGGAATTAGGAAGATAAGCAAGAATGCGTGGTGTTGGTGATGTTAGGGGAAGACATAACAGGGTGTGCAACTGTGAATTTTCAGTTTACATGTAACACATTTCTAAAAAAAAAAAAAAAAAAAAAAAAAAATGTGCTGTATAAATATAAATGATTGGTCCCACTTTATATTAGGTACCTTTAACTACTTTGTACTAACATTTACTGTAAATGAATCATTTGATACAATGCACTTATTGTGTACATACATGATTTTACACCTTACTAGCAGCACAAGTGTTTAGCAATACAATATAAGCACAATAAGTACATTGTACTTATTTTCTGATGCAAGTACATAGTCGATAAGGACACCTAATATACTGTAAAGTGTGACCAAATGTTCATTTTCTTTTTGTGTACTACTGTATCAACTTTTCCTAGTAAATTTTTACCTACTGCTTAAATCTGTATCTAAAAAGCTCAGTGTGATACACAAGAGCATTCAGATAGACAAAACTGACATTTTTGTATAGTGTAGAAAACAGACAGTAGAAAACACATGGCATTTGTATATAACTAATAATTACATGGTGAAAAAACATCTAAACTTTTTGGCCAAATTATTGACACAATAACTAGGTTTTGAACCATGAATTAAATGTTTTGGGCGCAATGTTACTACATTTTGCAGACATGCAATAGAGTTCTGATGTTTCAGCAAACAGTTGTGACATTTACAATTACAGTTTAGAGAACATAGACAGTTTTGAAAAATGTGTCAAAGTGACTGAGAAAAACTGTAAACCACATCTGTGAAGTTAAACTGATAATTTCATCTGGCATTCGATGCACGGTCTCTGGAATTGCGCTCTAGAACACCAAGCATTATTATTAAGCGAGATATTAAAGCAAGAATACACTCAAAACTGTGTTACGCAAATTGTTACCATAGATATTAGTAAATATTTATATAATATAAATAACTGGAAAATTGGATTAATTCTTCTCCCAAGCAAAGTTCATTGTCTTAACGAAATTTTCAGTTGCAGTTTGGCACATTAATACAGATCAATCATAATTGTGTGTTTATCTGCGTTTTACAACAGTTTTAAATGTTGCTCAACTAATCAGAATTTAGAAATCGAAATTAAATCAGTTTTATACCAGATATAAAAGTTAAGATAAAATAACAGGGTTATTATTTCATCATCTCAATGGCATATGTCATCTCATCTCAATGGCAAAAAAAATGAATGGTACAGTGAATGGCAACTGGATTTCAGGATCGACATTTCATATTTTGTATAAAAGTAACAAAAACGCTCTTAAAATCAAATATTAAAATGCATTTATTTTTAAAAATGACTATTACCATGACCTACCCAACAACATGCAAAATTATGAACATGTAAGAGGCTAAAAGGCAGACTAACAATTTTTTAAATGTATATAGTAATAGCAGAAGTGTGATTTGCAGTCTTGATAGTTTTATCATTTGGCTTTTTTATGTCTCTTGAATTTTTATGGTTTTATGCTCTCGGCAGGCAATAATCCACAATTACTGTATATTTTAACACGACTGGACTGCATAGCGACCGATTAGTCAGGATGGGAACAACTATCCATTTTATAATGATGAGCACATGAAACACTGGTTCAATTCAACCATAAAGGCTATTAAAGCAATAAAGCAATAGAAAGTTGTGCTCTGAGGTTAAAGATTTACATGTATTTGAGCTGACGACTGAACAGTCTGGTGAACTCTAGAGCAAAGCAGTTTTGAGATAGAGAACAGCTGACTAGACAAACTATGTGAACATTACTCAATAAAAATAATTACACATGTGCATGTAATTTCTTAAAAACTCACCGCCATTACGAGTTCAAAAGGGTACTTGTAAACCCTCACAGGGGACTGATATTTCTGCACCATCACTGCACTTCTAATGAAAAGCCCTTCCTAAGGAGAAAAAAAAAATGTATATATAAACCCAATGGTTAAAACCAAACTGATGAACAGCATTTTTAAACACAGAACTGATCTAATAGCATATACTGAAACATCATCTATATCTTCAGGCTTTCACCATGTTTGGCATTAAATCGCTCAGTGTTGGTACAGCAAAAACATCATTCTGTAATGTGGCCTCTATGCATGTTTACATGAGCAATGCTACAATATAACAGCCCCAAGTTCAAACTGAAAATACTCGGTCACTGTGTACAACCAGTGTCATAATTCATATTCGTTATTGTTTTATCTTTAGCACGGGCAGTTTAAAGGAAACACAAGACTATGTGAAACTTCTTGTAAACAGAGACTGACTCCAATGCGATCGTAAGGTAACGTTCAAGACAGCCGTGAAATGAACTCTTAAACTTTACCTTTGAAGTTAAAGGCGCAGAGAATGCAGTTGAACAGAAGTCTTGATAAAAGCTGATGTGAAGGATTATAAATCCAGTCTGGGTTGCTTTAATTGTTCTGCTCCATTCTGTTGCGGAAGTAAAAGCTGCAGTTGTGTCAGATGAGGTTGCATAACCCACGTCACTCACACAAACTCCGCCTCAAAACTCCAGTTCAGTCAACTTGTTCAGGCACAAATAAGAGGTGAAAAAAGAAGCACTTCTCTTTTCTAGTTAAATTGATTTTTAGCATGAATTGACAAGATTTTTTATAAGTATATGAGTATGTATGTACAGGAAATATCAAAATAAAATAGAAAAGGATTGTTTGACATGATCTTTGATGTTCAAAGGCCGACTTTGATGACTGACAAAAACTGGTCTAAAAGGTTTTCTGAATGATAGTCTGCTAAAAGTGGTTATCAGGACAGACAGATAGACTGACATACAGGTGCTGGTCATATAATTAGAATATCATCAAAAAGTTGATTTATTTCACTAATTCCATTCAAAAAGTGAAACTTGTATATTATATTCATTCATTACACACAGACTGATATATTTCAAATGTTTATTTCTTTTAATTTTGATGATTATAACTGACAACTAAGGAAAATCCTAAATTCAGTATCTCAGAAAATTAGAATATTACTTAAGACCAATACAAAGAAAGGATTTTTAGAAATCTTGGCCAACTGAAAAGTATGAACATGAAAAGTATGAGCATGTACAGCACTCAATACTTAGTTGGGGCTCCTTTTGCCTGAATTACTGCAGCAATGCGGCGTGGCATGGAGTCGATCAGTCTGTGGCACTGCTCAGGTGTTATAAGAGCCCAGGTTGCTCTGATAGTGGCCTTCAGCTCTTCTGCATTGTTGGGTCTGGCATATCGCATATTCCTCTTCACAATACCCCATAGATTTTCTGTGGGGTTAAGGTCAGACAAGTTTGCTGGCCAATTAAGAACAGGGATACCATGGTCCTTAAACCAGGTACTGGTAGCTTTGGCACTGTGTGCAGGTGCCAAGTTCTGTTGGAAAATGAAATCTGCATCTCCATAATGTTGGTCAGCAGCAGGAAGCATGAAGTGCTCTAAAACTTCCTGGTATACGGCTGCGTTGACCTTGGACCTCAGAAAACACAGTGGACCAACACCAGCAGATGACATGGCACCCCAAACCATCACTGACTGTGGAAACTTTACACTGGACCTCAAGCAACGTGGATTGTGTGCCTCTCCTCTCTTCCTCCAGACTCTGGGACCCTGATTTCCAAAGGAAATGCAAAATTTACTTTCATCAGAGAACATAACTTTGGACCACTCAGCAGCAGTCCAGTCCTTTTTGTCTTTAGCCCAGGCGAGACGCTTCTGACGCTGTCTGTTGTTCAAGAGTGGCTTGACACAAGGAATGCGACAGCTGAAACCCATGTCTTGCATACGTCTGTGCGTAGTGGTTCTTGAAGCACTGACTCCAGCTGCAGTCCACTCTTTGTGAATCTCCCCCACATTTTTGAATGGGTTTTGTTTCACAATCCTCTCCAGGGTGCGGTTATCCCTATTGCTTGTACACTTTTTTTCTACCACATCTTTTCCTTCCCTTCGCCTCTCTATTAATGTGCTTGGACACAGAGCTCTGTGAACATCAAGCCTCTTTTGCAATGACCTTTTGTGTCTTGCCCTCCTTGTGCAAGGTGTCAATGGTCATCTTTTGGACAACTGTCAAGTCAGCAGTCTTCCCCATGATTGTGTAGCCTACAGAACTAGACTGAGAGACCATTTAAAGGCCTTTGCAGGTGTTTTGAGTTAATTAGCTGATTAGAGTGTGGCACCAGGTGTCTTCAATATTGAACCTTTTCACAATATTCTAATTTTCTGAGATACTGAATTTGGGATTTTACTTAGTTGTCAGTTATAATCATCAAAATTAAAAGAAATAAACATTTGAAATATATCAGTCTGTGTGTAATGAATGAATATAATATACAAGTTTCACTTTTTGAATGGAATTAGTGAAATAAATCAACTTTTTGATGATATTCTAATTATATGACCAGCACCTGTACAGATATATAGAGTACATTGACAGGCAGACAGACAGACAGACAGATCTGTCTACCTCAGTCAGATTTGACTCTGGATTAGATCAGTGAATCAGGCCACTACATGATGATTATATCATCAGCAATAAGTAGCCAACATAATCTGATCGGATTTTCTCTTGCATTTATGCTATAACAAATATGCTTTAAAAAACAGTTAAAGCAACCAGAGAAAAACTAATATTAAAAAGTCAAGGTCAGTCAAGAGCCTAACTAAAGCAAACACTGATCACCATAATGGTGACTTCAAACAATATTATTTTCAATAAAACATCAACATCTAAACCTGTGTTAATACTCATTAAGAACTTTTGTATGATAGTCAAACTGGATTGTAATAAGTGAAGATGCTGAGATCTTGAGAAATTTGTTAGTGTTTAATGTTCTGTTGCTGCCAGTCATTTTACTGTTTTTTTATGTTATTTATTTATTTTTACAGTGAAGGTTTTTGATCATAATAATTCAGGAAATACCTGTAAAATAACAGTGTTTTTCTGTAAAATGTTTAATGGAAATTTATGTAAAAGTTTTTGCACTTTAATATTTTACCTTGATTTTATAGTTTCTGTTTGACAGCTGTTGCTGCCAGTCTTTTGACCGTTTTTATTTTTATTTTTTATTTTTTAAAATTGCAGTGTGAGCAATGGTGCCAATGGTCCCTTTGCGCCATCTGATGGCAGCACTACACAATGGATGACCTGCAAAAGGCTGTAACTTGCTCAAAATCCTTAGTTCATCTCTAAAAAGTATTTATGTCATTGAACATATCAGTGCCATCAAAGTCCTTTACAAGTCCTTGTGTCATTGTTCACAAACAAGACAGTCAAAATGTTTAGCCATGTTGTCAATATAACAGTGTGCTCTGTTAGTATTTTCAGATGTAAACTATGGCTATGATTTTGATGACAATGACTGAAAATGCACAAGACTGCACATTATCTGTATGGCATATATACATTTCAACAGTACAAATTTACACATTACTCTATGTGGTATATTGATTGCAAGAGACTGGACAGGATTCACAGTTACACTATACAGGACACACACATACACACACACACACCTCTGAGTTATTTTACAGAACTGGTTGATCATTGATTGATCTATATGCTTTACATTAACCTTCATTAGTGAAATTCAAAATTCAAAATTAAAAAAAAAAAAAAAAAAAAAAAAAAAAATTCTTATAGAAATGTATAGTAAATATGTTTGACAGTTTATGACAACTAGTTCAACCATTTTGCAGCTAATGCCTAGATGTTTTGTTGGTAAGACTATTCAACAGAGAACCATATGTTACATTTTGATCAAAATTACATAAGCAATTGATAATGTAGGAAACAGCAGACAGTTGTACATAATCAATTGCATGAATGTACCATTTGCAATTTCTTCAAAAGAATGAGAAATTGCTTTTATGATGTGCACAAGTGATAGATAGATAGCACAATTAGCCAGAAGATGGTGCTGTTGACTTTTTAAAGTGATCATGAATGCCTGCTACGCTGCACCGCACTCTATCTATCTATATGTCTGTCTGTCTATCTATCTATCTATCTGAGTATGAGGGTTATTTATGGTTAAAGTATAGAAGAAATTGTTGAAGTTGTTTAGTTAGTTAGGTCCAGTATGTTAGATGTGCTCAGGGGGATGTGTGGAGGATGCTGCTTGGCACTGTGGGAGTTACAGCAGTGAAACCATGCCTGAACACGAGTGTGGTTGGGAAGAAGAGGAGGTGACTGATAGAAGCGAATGTGGGAATAAGAGGAAGTGGTGGTCAGACTCATGGGACAGAGACATGCATTGCAAGTGTAGGACGTTTTTGTTTAGACATGTACAAGTTGCATGGGAGCTGAAGGAGGTGTTGGAGAAACTGGGATATTGTCTTTTCCGCAGGTAGACTTCATTGATGTCATATTTACCATTTACTATTATAGACAGAGAGCTAAACCATTAACTGTATTGGCTACTGAAAATAATCAACCAATTTATTTTACATTATATTTAATAAAAATTCAGTAAAACATCTGTGCATTGCTAATTAACCAGAAGAAACATGGGGGATCTGTTCAAGTTATGAACATCTGTAAGTCATCTGTAAGTCTGTTTATCTGTATGCTGAGGGTTCCATACAAACAGGAGTTAGGTCAGATCAATAGATAGATGGCTGGTCTTTAGGTCATATATATCACATATTATATATATTTTTAGAGCCACTGTTTGAGACCAATCATATTGTACCAATCATGGTATTGCATGGATTTTCCTGAAGCAAAAAACAATGGAGAAATATAAAACTACTAATTTAAAAATGTTGATTATATATATATATATATATATATATATATATATATATATATATATATAAAATCAACATTATCAATTTTTTTAAACTTCATTGCAAAATATGCATATGTAATATATAAATATTTAATTATTTTGAGAGCATAGGGCGGAGCTAAAGAGATCTTTTGGCACATTTTGCACATAATTTTCTGCACAGTATCATGGGTGGTTTTTCACCACAAATTCTGCTGTTAAACATGATTATTTAAAAACTAAGTTGAAATAATGGGGACTGACAGCTTCAACAGAAACAAATACTATCGATTAACAACCTTGTAGCACACAGTATGACCGTCTTTAAACGTTTATAAGTTATTGTTAAAAATCAATTTCCCTATAAAGAAAATGAATGGAGTTGTTACGTACAGAAACCTGACTGTTGCACTCTTTTTTTTTTCTCCTTTTTTTATTATTAACCAGAGAAATATACAATAATATACAGAAATTTGACTATTGCACTCTTTAGACTAGAGAATGTTTAGCTGACGTCAAGTTTTGTGTTTTCCATTAATAAGAAAACATTATCTAATTCATAACTAAGTAAACCCACTGCATATGACTAATAAAATAATCACATAGCTGATTTTTTGAAAGTTTTTTATTTTTATTTATTTATTTATTTTTTTTTAGTTTAACAATTAGTCCAAACAGATGAGTTACCTTTGTGAGTATGACTGTGTTATGACTAACAAAGTTTTCTTCAAGTCATTTTTATTTATATGTTGTTTTATACATTACAGTTTGTATAAAAAAGACAAAATAGTGTAATTATTCAGCGGAAGTCAGTTCAATAACTGAGTAAAGTTAATCAGTTATGAAATGAGTTCTATTCAGCTGCAGCTCTACAGAAAACAATAGTGTCGTTATTCAGTTCAGTTCAATGTTGAATCAATTCAGTTTGTAACATTTAATCTCAAGCAAAGTGTATGCAAAAATGAGATAATTCATGATGTGAAGATAAGCAGGTATTGGTATCAATTTCAGTATGATTAGCAGCGAGTGATCCTCACAAGATGGCTTATGATCTACCATTAATGAGTTATGACAGTGTTTATCTTATAGTGTCTATATCATACCTGCAAACTCGTTGCATTTCTAAAAAGCAGGGTAACCGCTATATTTCTACTGTTCCATAAGTGCTACCTACTGGCAGAAAGGGAAATTGCATTTTCATTCAACAGGTGGATTGAAAAGAAGCTTATGTGCATTATAAAAATCTAAACAATCTCTTAAAATGGTTAAAATGGGTTAAACGCTGAAATGTGACATCATTTTATGGTTTGGATGTTACCATAGACATTGCTCTACCCTGCCCATATGGTATTAATTTTATTTGTTTAAGTCTTAAAATAAGGCTTTAAAAAGCCTTAAAAACTGATACAGATACCCTACACTCATTACCATATATCAAAGCAACAATGTATTTCAGCATAAATGTACTATGGTATCACCACTGTACTTTTTGTAAGAAAACACAAACAATTTTATACATTCACAGAGAATATCAGTTTCAATACCTCTTGTAGTTGTACTGTGTCTGTCTCCTATGAATGACTCTGCATTCTGCTTTTAGGCTCCTTCATATTTCCCTCAGTTTGCTTTGACACAAATGAGAAAGCAAATGAATATTCAGAAAGGCGATAAGTCAAAGAAACATCTGGCGTCGGAAATGGAAAGCGATTTCTAGCCCCATGCTGATGATGATAAAACAAGGAAAAGACGTTGTGAGCACAGAGAAATGCAGCTGAAGTCCTTGTTCTGTGCAAACACAGATGTTTTCATAAATATCAGAGCTACAGTAAACATACTGAAACTGACTTTAAATACTGATGATAGTTCAGGCTCTAAAATCTGATTGGATGAGTCAAATTTTAAGCCATTTGTTACATGATCACAGCTGCAAGTACTGCAATGAGCAGCAGTGTAGCCACATAAGGTCCAGGGTGGCACTGCCCAACCAATCAAAGTTGTCACTTCCAGAATATAACAATGGTGTGGAAATAAAAAGAAACTGCAAAATCAACACTTGTGTTGTGTATATGAAATGCATTTTTAAAAACAATATAACAATAATTTTATTTCACAACTGTAATGCATCCGTTTGACTTTTCGAGAGTTGTGACCACTATGAATTAGTTGTGTAGCACAATGATTGTTGTTTTTGTCACATTTAATTTTTTTGTATTACTTTACTGCCGAGCAAGAGAAGGTAAACAACCACACTGTCTGCTCTCTCTCGTATTGGTAAGTCCAGTTCAATTCAGTTCATTCTAAACAGTTTTTGTAAATGAACATATTCCTAAAAGACTATAGAGATTCAGGGTTTTGAGTTTTCAATGCTTATTCAAAATTAGCATCTTCCTGGTTACAAACCAGGAAGTAAAGGCTTTCAAAAAAATCACAAGAGGGTATTACTGATGTATTTTATGTCATATAATAAAATGTGAAAATATCTCCAAAAAATACATCATCCTTTCAACACTCTATAGAGATCCACACTATTTCCTAAAGATCCACCCACTTGGAGATTTCTTGCCTCACCAGTCTTCAAAACAACATGATTGCAAGCATGGAATGGCTTTAAAAGATTAGTCCACTTTCAAATAAAAATTTCCTGATAATTTACTCACCCCCATGTCATCCAAGATGTCCATGTGCTTCTTTCTTCAGTCGAAAAGAAATTAAGGTTTTTGATGAAAACATTCCAGAATTATTCTCCTTATAGTGGATTTCAATTGGCCCCAAACGGTTGAAGGTCAAAAAGACAGTTTCAGTGCAGCTTCAAAGGGCTTTAAACGATACCAGACGAGGAATAGGGGTCTTATCTAGAGAAACGATCGGCCATTTTCTAAAAAAAATAAAAAATTATATACGTTTTAACCATAGACGCTCGTCTTGAACGAGCTCTCTTCTTCTTCTCTATTAGAATTCCGGCAGTGTAGATGCTGCTAAGTGTATTACTGCCCTCCACAGGTCAAAGTTTGAACTAATTATTATATACTTGCAATAGCATATTGTATATGACAATTTAGTTCAAACTTTGACCTGTATCAAAGTTTCGTTTAAAGCCCTTTGAAGCTGCACTGAAACTGTAATTTTTGAGCCCCTGCCCCTTTGATCGCAAAAGTGAAAATGCCCTTTGCGGTCGCATCGCGGTGCCCCCGCGTTCCCATTTCTCCCCCCTGAACGCGATTTCTACCGCAGGAGAACTGTCACCCCCCCCCCGCCACACTGCCACATTGTGTGCTGTGTGTGCTACCTCACTCTCAAACTATACCCTTTGTTAGAAGTTAGTTTTGTCAGGCAGGAGTGAAGCCTTTCTTATTCTCTTTCTCTGTCCAACTGAAAGAACAGAGAGTTATCATGTCGTGTGAATCCACCCTTTACACAGCCCATCTCAGAGGATGATCCACATGAGTCCTGCGCTGCATCACTTGTCTGGGGGAACACTGCACTGTATCAGGACTCGAGGACGCAGAGTGCGAGCACTGCGATTAATTTTCTATCACAGTGCTCCGCTTCAGCCTCACCTTCTTTCGGGAAGAGCGAGCCTGCACGTCCTCAATGTTAAGATCATGGGGCTCTCACATGTCGATCTGGGCGAAGGGCAAGAAACGGGTCCTCCCCTTTCTCTTGTCCTCTCACCAGATCAAGAATTCCTCTAGCCCACTTCTAGAGCGTGCTCTGGCGCTTCTTCAGACCGGGCTGAGAACATTAGTTCTCTTGGGAAGATGGAATTCGAGTGCGCTGCCTCTGAGCGCTCCTCTTGTGACGACAGACCTTGTGATGAGCTGCTTGAGGTAGTGACTCGTGCTGTGGACAGTCTTCAGTTAGACTGGCCACAGGAACAAGAGACCCCCAGACGATCAAAGTTAGATGACAGATTCCTGTTGGGTTGCCAGAGCAATGGTCCAGCTTCTTTTCAGATCTCCATGATGAAGTAGCAAAGTCATGAAGTAAGCCTTATTCTTCCCTTGTCTTTGTGCCCGCGACATTGGTTTATTCAACTATCGTTGGTGCAAAGGCACAAGGTTATAAGTTGCCCCAAGTTGAAAAGACCCTCGCAGGCTATCCCTCCCCTGGTTTTCTACATTAAAAAGTAAGTTTAGGCAAGAATTCAAAGAAAGAAAGAAAAAAAAGTAAATTTTATATTAGTACTCAATTCAAAGCATGTAGAATTAAGTAGCTTGTACAAAGACTAGTCTTGTTTGATCTATGTAATAAAATAATGCAAAATCACAAATCAAGCATAACATTTTTATCAGTGTCCACTAAAGGAGGGAGAGCATTTTTGCATTTTCCTCCTAAACTCTGGAATAGCCTTCCTGAAAATGTTCAGGGCTCAGACACACTCTTCCAGTTTAAGTCTAGATTTAAGACACATCTCGCATTCACGTAATGCATCTCACAACCTTGCACTCCAGTTACTGTATATCAGATCAAAAGCTGACTATCTATTGCTTGAAATGTTATGAACAGCAGCTATGCTAATTAATTTCCATTTGCTTTTCTGTTCCTACCTGGGGATGCCATCCTGAGTACACCAGCTCCAGTTTGGATCCAGCCTCTTACGAAGATTTCAGATGACCCAACACCTGTGAAGAGAGGACACCAACCCTTGCGAGGACTTCAGATGACGCCAACTCTGAAAAAACATACAAAACTGCCAAATTTTCTATATATTGTAATCATTATGACCAGAACTTGTAATAATTGCTTTAACTCTTTCCCCACCATTGACATAATTTTCCAATATTATATTCCTGCAATACTGGAGGCTACAGTTTCAGAACCGCAGTTCTAGGACCCTAGTTTTTGTTTTTGTTTTTTTTTGACAGCGCCACTAGCCAATTGTACTCCAACAGAGGAGACCTGGTTCAAACTTCAAACAAACAGATGGAAAGACTAGACCACGAAAATGATTCATTTTTAATGAGCTTTCCAGCTTATTTTTAACATAAAAACAGGCATGACCATTTTAAACTTGAATGTGCGAGGCTTTTGGTATCCAAAAAAAAAAAAAAAAAAGCTTTTTCTGCAAAATTTTGTTTTTATGAAACTTACATTCAACTGTTGATAAAAAAAAGAATGCATGAAGCTAGAATAAAACTAGAAAAAAGTAGAAGCTCTGTTCTTTCGTTTGATATATACCATTTTCAGGTATTCATACAACAAAATTTTGTGAAAATGATCAAAAATGCTGGCAGTGGCTGGCTTTAAAAAAATGCTGGTAAGGATAGAGTAAATGAGCTCATTGTTTCTGCACTAATAAATGATGTTAGCTAACTGCATGTATTATCTTAGAACTGCACATTCTGGCATATGGACATTACTTTGACAGTATTTAGCAACATGTATTTTCTATTAAGCTTCTTTGAAACAATATGAAATGTGAAAAGCACTATACAAATAAATGTACATTTAAAAAAATAATAATATTATAATATATTATATAATACATAGGCTAATAATAATTAAAAAGTAACAATGATGATACACTACATGATTTCTGTCCAGATATTTGCCCCAATTTCCAGTCTGGAGAAGATCATTTAGAACACCTGTTTTCCACACGTCACTCAAACACAGAAGCAGGAAAACATTTCAGCTCCTCAGTTCAGGGAAACAGAAAGTGAAGTATTGTTGAGCTGTTTTGTGTTTGTCTCTCTCTCTATTCATGCAGTAAAATGGCAGAAGCCAGAATTTCAGGAAGTTCATGTGTCCAATGTGTTTTGATCTGAAGGATCCAGTGGCCTTTCCCTGTGGACACAGTTTCACACCGCAAGCGTGAGTGGTTCGTCAGCTTCACGTCAGCGTAGGCTAACTACATGGTCACTGCAGCTGCAGACTCGCGCGAGTACACTGGAAGCGTTTGAACAGCGTCACAGCAGCGACTCCAAAGCTACCTTAGGTGAGCATTTCTTTACAAAGACAACAATAAATTTGTTTTTAGAAATTAGACATTTAAAACTTATAGTTTGTTAACATTCGCATGTAGATGGTAAACAACAAACAAATTGTGTCATCCATTGCTGCACACGAATGAGGTAAGCTTTGTGTTTACGTCATCCGCCGCGTGCACATGTTTACAAGACGGCAAACTCGGCGGGAGACCGCAAACTCGCGTTTGATTTGGGTAGTGCTACTGTACCTGTCTGTGCATTACATAAACTAAAAGAAAGTTTATATATCATATTTTCTGGCTAGTTTACTTTAGTTTTTTGTAATGCACCATACTTTCACCCAAACGGAATAATTCAAACCAAGTTTAAAAATCTTCTATAAATATTTTGGTTTCTTCATTTTCATTTCTTGACATGCTCCTTTTCAGAGCCAGTCCTTATGGCAGCTTGTTTTGACCACTAAATAAAAAATAAAAGGTAATTGCAACTTTTATCTCGCAATTCTGACTTCTTTTCTCAGAATTGCGAGATATAAACTCGCAATTGAGAAATAAAGTCAGAATTGCGAGTTATAAGGTCAGAATTGAGAGTTATGTCAGAATTGCGAGATATCAACTCACAATTGCGAAAAATAAAGTTATAAACTAACAACTGTGCATTATAAACTCACAATTACGAGATATAAACTCGCAATTCTGACTTCTTTTCTCTTTAATGACTTTATAACTCGCAATTCTGACTTTATAACACGCAATTCTGAAAAAAAAAGTCAGAATTGCAAGATAAAAAGTTGCAATATACCTTCTTTTATTTTTTATTCAGTGGCAGAAACAAGCCTCCATAGGTCCTAGACTTCTAGGAGGCCTAAGTAAAACTTTGTCAGGGGCCCCTGTCAGTGCGTTCATAAAAACCCAACACAACCTCATGGCAATTCGTAACTATTTTACGTTTTGCTGAATTGGTGGCTAATTCATGTGAATTTGTACAACCTCATTTGTACATTTTCATACGATCTGTTTAAACCCCAGTGATTGGTAGGTTTAGGGGCAGGGTTAGGGGTGGTCCTTCATAATGAGATTCATTTGAAAGTCAAATTGTACGAAATTATACGAAATCGCCACAATAACCCCCTTTAATCTGTTCTTTAATCTGTGACAGTTTCACTGTCAACAAACAACAGTGAGTTGAAACATTCAGTACAATAATAAACATACAATAAAAGATAAAATTACAAACAATAGGACATTTACAACAGAAAAAAGATGAAATAAACAATTTAGCTTACCAATGAAAATAGCCTACTATACAGAAGTTGAATAAAGTAATCAAATGTAAAAAACAAAACAAAAAACAAACACATTGCAGTCTTCACTGTATTAATTAAATATACATTGTGCTGGGAATCTTAGAAGCGAAGACCAGGAGATTGGTTGTATCTACCGCACGATTCTTTATTGATAACACGTGCTGTTGGTCGCTGCAGTCATCAAGTCTGACTCAGGCAAGCAAACATTGTATTTTATAGGCATTCAGTGGGCAGTCCTTGTCCCTATTGACTTTACAGCCAGAGGTGAAACAGAGGTAAGAAAAGAGACCCCCAATTGTGAGATCAAACAGACCTTATTTACATCAAATGTCCTAAAGCCTTGTGAGCACCAACATGCCTAGATTCTATAGAAGTACCACCTGGTCACTAGAACTAAAAGATTTACACACAGTTTGACCCACTGTAGGAAGATCAAAGACTGCCAAATCCCCCTTAATGGAAACTATGTTGTATCTAATCGGTAAACTGATGTCATCATGTTCACACTGATGTCATGTGATGTGTTTCATGTGATGTCATGACAGGACGTAGGATCAGCAGATCTTAAACAGATTCTTAAATTTGTAATCCCACAATTGATTCTTAAATTTATTATTTATTTGATTATTAAATTATTTATTTGATTACTAAATTTATTCAATAATAATAATATTTATTTGATTACTAAATTTATTCAGTGAAGAACAGTGAATGATTCTCTCATTTTCTTTTGTTGTTTAACATAAATGACAGAGACAGCAGCGGATTTATTAGGCTGCTGTCACTTTACGACTAACAATGCACACATTGCACAGATCTAATATACTGACAAGCATTCGATTACTTTCCTAACTGTTCATGTTCACTTTAGACATAACTGAACTCTAAACTCTAAAGGCTGATTTATACTTCTGCGTCGAGTGTACGCCGTAGCTACGGCGTAGGCTGTTTGTACCACACGTAGCCTACGGCGTAGCCTGACATGCACCTCTTCAAAAATGTAACAACGCGTCAATTCTACGCGGACCGCAAGCGCTGTGATTGGTCTGCTAGAACCCCTCCCTCGGGTCAAAAAACTGGCGCGGAGCAATAGGAGAAGAGCGAGCGTTTTCAACTTCCATAGGAATGAAAAACGCTCTGTTTCAGGGGACACATGCAGTCAAACTGCAACAAAAGTCGTTACCTATTTGCCGCTTCTATTTGTAAGCTTCTCTGACAACGTACATGACAAGCTGCTTATTCTTTGGCTTTTGCCTTGATACTCAACATGACTGCGGACACTGCCTACTAGTGGTCTGCATGCACGTCGACGCGGACAACGACGCAGAAGTATAAATGAAAACAGACGCATAGCCTCGCCCTCGAAACAGGGACTCCTTATCCGTGTCGAGTGAGGGTGTGGCCGAGAGTGAGGAAGCGGAGCATCACTCACTGTCAGCACAGACCCAGTATGGCCCAGAGGTTTTGGAAACTGCTCTTTTATTGAGAACGTGGGTACCACTGGCGCTGGGGCTAGCGGTGGAACAAAGAAAACAAAACAAAAAATTCTCCACCTGATCCTCCTCCGGGGGAAGGAGTGCGGTGCTCTCCTGGATCAGAGCAGCTCCTTCTATTTCTGGACCACCCATCTCAGGGCCTCTTCGATGTGCCACGCTTGGAAGGTTTAGCAGTCTGGATGGGCTGCGTCGCCTTCCTGCGGGTGGCTCGGGGGGGGATGGCTCTGGTCTCCCTAGTAAATAAATGGCCATGGCACCGCAATTGCACGCCACCATTGTGGAATGTCCACGTAACCCTTGTCGGCACCACCATCAAGGGTAGTGAAAGTGGAGGAGGCAGAAGAACGGCTTTGGGAAGTAAAAGGTGCCTTCAACATTTTCTGAACCTAGGGTGGAGGGTTCCACTTAAGCCCAAAGATAAAATATGATATACAGTTTATTAAAGAAATATAGGCCTACTATGTACAGGCAAGAAGATGAACCCAGAATATAAACGCAAGCGTTCAGTTTCACATGAAGTGTTTTCCCATAGAAAGCCATTAAAACTTGTGATGTTAAACTGCGCCTTGCGTTCATATTCTGGGTCTATCTGAAATGTGAGAGAAAATTGGTTGTCCCTGGTTGTTGTTATATTAGCCATGTTAAGAGGTGTAAAAATGTACAAACAATAAGTTGATTCAAATCCAATAGTCTAGTATTTTGCAGATTGACAAGTATAAGATATGCAGCATAGACCAGATGTATCAGGTGAGTTTAATGTTTTAACGTGCGCAAGTTATGTTATCGCGCTTTGAAAATGTTTTAAACTAAAACTGCTTAAATGAATATATATTAGTGTTTTTTTGTCAAATACTAGAGTTTGTGGCATTAAATAATGAATATGAGAAGAATGTATCTGATTGTGTGAAAGTGTTGGATTGAGGCGAGTTACTGAAGATAAGTCAACAAGAGCCGCACAGATCTGATATAGAGCAGGTTATTGGCTGTGGAGCTGATGAGTTTTGATTTCTGTTTTCTGTAGAGTTTCCAGTCTCTCTCAACACCTCCTGAATCTACAGACGGACCCGACGATCCCTTCAGTTCTCTCTTCTCTTTTGATGGCATGAGAGAATCTGTCCGTCAGCTGAGAGACAAACTCAGATTTGGGCAAAGAGGAGATCAAGAAGATCTCTGAGATTGGTAAAGTCCTGGAGATTCATCTGCTCTCAGAAATGATCCTCCATCATCTAATATCATAGAGCATCATATTAGAAATGTCTTAGAAATGAATGTATTTTATCTTGTGATTTCTCTTCACACTGTTCATGTCTGTTTATTTCCACAGTCACATTCACCAACATGAATCCCAAGACCAGGAACGACTTCCTACAGTGTAAGTCACTAAGAAAACAAGCAGAAAAACTCACTGAATGTGTTCATGTTCTTCCTGTAGAAGGTGAAAGAAATCATGATAGAAGAGTTTAATAATTGATCATGTAAATGATGATTTGCACAGGATATCTGGTCAGCTGTACTGAGACACTGATGATACACTGAGCATGAAGAGTTCAGATACATTAAAAGATCAGATTCATAATTCCTGATTCTGATGTGTTTCTCTCCATCAGATTCCCATCAGCTCACTCTGGATCTGAACACAGTGCACAAACACCTCCGTCTGTCTGAGAGGAACAGAGTGATTACTGGCACTGACACAGTCCAGCCGTATCCTGATCATCCAGACAGATTTGATTGGTATTATCAGGTGTTGTGTAGAGAGAGTGTGTGTGGACGCTGTTACTGGGAGATTGAGTGGAGTGGTGGTGTGCATATCTCAGTGTCATATAAAAGCATCAGCAGGAAGGGATTGGGTATTGAGAGTTGGCTTGGATATAATGATCAGTCCTGGAGTTTGAACTGCTCTTCCTCCAGTTACTCATTCATGCATGATAGCATACGCACTGTTCTCCCTGTAAAGTCCATCAGCTCTAGAATAGGAGTGTATGTGGATCACGGTGCAGGAACTCTGTCCTTCTACAGCGTCTCTGACACAATGAGCCTCATCCACACAGTCCAGACCACATTCACTCAGACCCTCTATCCTGGGTTTTGGGTTGGTTCAGGATCATCAGTGAAACTGTGTTGATGTTTCAGAACAGATTGTAGAGAGATTTTACCCATAATACTTTGAGCTGCATGATAAATCAGTATAAATCAGGGTATGATTAAAAAAACATTTGATATATTGTCATATTCATTCACATTAATTTAGAATATAGACAAACCTTATATTGTCTACATTGGCAAGATGTTTAATGTGCCCAATATTAAACCATTCTTTTTTCTTTCTTTTTTTCTATAAAAAAACAAAAAACAAAAAAAAAAAACCAAAACATTAATCTATCAGTTTGCCACTTTAAAGTGACATCAAAAAACACTAATCCCCTTACTCTAAGGCTATAAATGTCACAGTCAGGTGCTAGGTCATTATTTAGTAGAATGAAATAACTGATGTTTCACTGTCTTTGCCATTCACTCTGATAAGCAGTTTAAATCTGCATGCACTGTAAAAAAAAAAAAAAAAAAAAAATATTTATATTATATATATATATATATATATAATATGATTTATCAACTTTTCACAAATGTTTTGTCAAGTCAGCTTAGGTTCACAAAAGTTGTACAGCTAACATAATATTTTGAGTTTCTGTTGAATAAACTAATCTATTTCTTTGTATCAACTCATATTTTTTGTTTAAATGAACTCAAAAATGTAAGGCAATCAGGACTTTAAGTTAAATCAACAAATCTTTTTTACAGTGTGATTGTGTCCCCATGAAAATAACATTTTCTAAAGTGTCTTCATGTTCTGTTTTTGCTGGAAGAAAACAATAGTGTGATGAGAGGTGAGCGCAGCGAAAACTTACAGTTAAACTGTCTCGTATCGCTCCTGCATCACATTATGTAAATGGAATTCATGACAAAGAACTGCAGATATCATAACAATCTCAATCACACCTTGTTCACTGCTTCTGATGTTGTCGCTGTGGACTGAAGAACTTGCTGAATAACGCTGACTGAAAAAGACAGGGAGGAGCCAAAGCCTGCTGCCATTTTAAAGGGGTTTTAAAGGTTTAAAGGGGACCGAGGTGATCACAAATTTGTGTACAGTTTTTCCTCGATTGCTAACACACAATTCATGAAACAATTCACTATTTTCTCACAACTATAAACACAATCTCAGAACTACCAACCAACTTATACAAATCTCAAACTGTCATGTCAAAATCAAATATTTCAGTCAAAATCATATTTGCTTTTGTCAGAGTTTTGCAAAGATTGTGCATGAGATTTGCAAATGGTGTCTAACTGCCTGAACTTGTTTAATGTTTTGCAGAAAGAGTGATTCATTAAAAAAATGTGTTTAGGCCATTGAGCATTTGGTTCAGAGAATTGAGTTTAGTGTCTTAGCAATTGTGAAAAATTGTAATAGAGCCTATCCCAGTGTCTCAGGCTGTAGTACAACAATTAAATCTTAACAGAAATTTGTTCTGCTCACATGTCATTAATGACACATTAAACATGTATCACATCACACTTACAACTTACAAACTCATTAGTAGGAATGTTATTTGAGAACTTGAACGTGATATATATATGTGTGTGTGTGTGTGTGTGTGTATATACATATAGTAACGCTTTAGATTACAGCCCGGAAAGTACTGCGTAATTACAACGTATTTACAGCGTAACTTCCGATAATTATAGTGTATTATAGTATAATTATAGTGTATCATTATACTCTGACATCTTTATGACTGTCATGCACAGCTGGATTATTAGCCAAATAAGTGGAATTGAAAATAGAGGAAAATCATTGACACTGTTACCTTCAGTGTATATATTTTAGTTGTGTTTGCTAAGGCAAGAATGTTAGTATTGCTCATACTTAGGTTTGTGATTTAAACAAACCCTAAACCCCTTAGACATACATTGCAGGAGGGACCTGAGCCAAATTCAACATGATCAATCGGCGAAAAGCCGACCAATGAAGACAGATGAATACATATACCACACTCAAACTGACAAAACCCGACAAAGTGTCTGTTGCTGTCTGTCGGTGCAGTGTGACTTAAAGGATTAGTTCACTTCAGAATTAGAATTTCCTGATAATTTACTCACCCATGTCATCCAAGATGTTTATGTCTTTCTTTCTTCAGTCGAAAAGAAATTAAGGTTTTTGAGGAAAACATTCCAGGATTCTTCTCCATATAGTGGACTTCAGTGGGGTTCACTGGGTTGAAGGTCCAAATTGCAGTTTAAATGCAGCTTCAAAGGGCTCTACGCGATCAGAGCCGAGGAATAAGGATCTTATCTAGCGAAACGATCTGTCATTTTCTAAAAAAAAAAAAAAAAAAAAATTATATACTTTTTAACCACAAATGCTCATCTTGCACTAGTTCCGTAATCCACACACATGATGTAATCACATTACAAAGGTCATGCGTGTGTAGCGTCTGTGCAGGATCAAAACTAGCAAGTCAACTATAAACTTAGTTAAAGTGTTACCACCTTGATCTTTTGTTTGTAAATCTCACATTGGCTCCGGCCTGGCTGACATTAACAGCTCACTTGACACATTTTATGGCCGTATCAATGGATCCCCGATTCTCTCCCTTGTGACTTCAAACGAACGCGCTAAACTCAGATCGAATTGCGGCAAGCCATGCGGCCACATTCCAGACGTCCTCAAACTCCAATACACGTACGCGCACACACAGAGGAACGTACCAGGACTCTCTTTAAGTCATATTCAATTAAAATATGATTAAAATGTAATCCTGTAAGCCTGTATTTCAGTTTTAATCATGTATTTAATATTAAGTTACGACTATTGTTGTGTGAATTATACCCCAAACCTTTATGTGCGAGTGTAAGATTGCATCTGTGTCTTTATGTCTTTTGCACCCTGGCATGTTTGGTCTTAAACGAATTCTGTCAGGATGCTTTAATTAACTATGCATGTTCTGTTACGATACCATGCATTAGTCTATTTCTAAGGTCTTTTGGAGTAAAAGTTACCAATTCTGAAACCATCATAAATTATGCAAAGTGTGCCACAAGACAAGACAAAGAGAACTTTTCCCTCCTAAAAATCCACGCTGGACATTGGCTGTTGACCCAAGGAGGCGTTTTGGGCTTGTTTGTCTTTAAAAAGCAACCACACGCACGTTCCCTTTGTCTCTCGATTGTCTCTCAATTGTCCCTCGCCATTTCATGCACGTCTCTCCCGGACGTCTCGGCGACCGCGCTTCCATCACGCGCTCCCCTCTTCGGGACGACCATCTTTTGGCACAAGTCTTCTTTTGTCAAGCCTTCTTCATCCGTCGCCCAAAGTCTTCACTCTTCATCGCCTAGGAGACGGACCCTTTCTTCTTTATTTTCCGGTTATTTTACTCTTAAGTTAAACCCTTGTTTGAAAATCCCGCCGAAGAACCCTTTCTCGGAAAAGGACCAATCACTCTTCATCGCCTAGGAGACGGACCCTTTCTTCTTTATTTTCCGGTTATTTTACTCTTAAGTTAAACCCTTGTTTGAAAATCCCGCCGAAGAACCCTTTCTCGGAAAAGGACCAATCGCTCCAGCCGCACGAACCGAAACTCCTGCAGAAACACGAAACGACCACAGCACCTGAACCTATGCAAGTATAGAACTATTCTTTTCGAAGCGTTTTAAGCTCGATGTGTAAGCTGAGTTTCCTTGCTGGCTCTCAAAGGTTTTAACTGTTCGTAATTTGCCATTTCTTTGATCACCTCTGTTTTCCTGACTTTACTTTCGTTTATATATGTGTATTATTTGTGTATATGTAGCCGTATAGCCTCTATATCTGTAGTTTCATATATTAAATACATTATATTCATGCTCGATTGTTTCTGCTGCTCATTCAGAAAACCAAGTCACTTCTACGTTGATTCTGCAACATTGCTTTACGCTTTAATGCTATAATAGGAAGTTATTCTCATGGCCAGAGAATCTGATCCAGTGTCTACAATGCGAACATGCAAAGATTAAGCCAAACACCCTTTACAAAAAAAAAGGTAAAACAATGATATCGGACGATTTTGAAGTTGGAGGAGAAAATTAGATGAAGTTTTTCGCCCTACCGCAGGACTTCAGCGTACATCACTCTTGACCTTTCAACGATGAGCATTTGTGGTTAAAAAGTATATCGTTTTTTTTTTTTTTTTAGAAAATGACCGATTGTTTCGCTAGACAAGACTCATATTCCTCGTCTGTGATCGTCTAGAGCCCTTTGAAGCTGCACTGAAACTGCAATTTGGACCTTCCACCCAGTGAACCCCACTGAAGTCCACTATAAGGAGAATAATCCTGGAATGTTTTCCTCAAAAACCTTAATTTCTTTTCGACTGAAGAAAGAAAGACAAAAACATCTTGGATGACATGGGGCTGAGTAAATTATCAGAAAATTTTAATTCATAAGTGAATCCTTTAAGCAACTACCCAGAACACTTCAGCAACCATGTAGCAACACACAGACAACCACCTACACCCAGACAACCACCCCAACATTGCTACATGGGCAAGCGCAGCTTGCATTTTCTTCAGAATCTAGTTTTTATTGGTGTCCACCAGATCAGACTGGAACTATCCTTGGTGAGTTGGTCTGAAGGGAAATATCGCAAGCTCCTTATATATTTTGAATACAATTATATTTGGTCTTCTTTTTGATGTTTTGGAGGTCTCTCTGGGATAGGAAGATCGGATAAGTAGCCACAGGTCTATAAGCAATGAAAAGTAAGAAATTAAAGCCAGGGCACTAAAGCCAACTTGACAGAAAGCCCACATTTAAACTCTAAGGGAAAAACCGGTTCAAAATCCAATTATTATGCACTGGCTCTGAAACTCCCTCTTCACCACAGACTGCCTCTGCATACAGAGTTACACACAGAGGAAATGAAAATATTGCTGTGTGTGCGCGCGCATGAAATCTATTGACAGAAGTAGCTTGTGGCTTCAGTGACTTATGGTGGGCATCACGGTGCAGTATCAATAACTCATTAAAACTGCCCACACATATATTGACTAATCTGCATTGAATATTTCAGAAAATACAGTCAGTATGCACCAATTAAAAAACAATCTTATAAAACAGATTTTTGTAACACTATGAGGTATTAATTAGGTAGACATTTACCAGAAAAGGTCAATTTTGAACCCCCGGAAAATAGATTTTACATTTTCGGAAGAAAATATAATTGGTGATTACCACAAAAGAATCACCGCCACACTATGATAGGGTTTTCTGGGTGGTTTTCACATCATTGTAATGCAGTTGCTAAGGTGTTCTGAGTGTTTTTAACATGTTGCTTTGTGGTTGCAAGGGTGTTGTTCTATTTGTGGGTATAAACTTGTGGTTGCCAGGTTTGCGTAACAAAACCAGTCCAATTGCTATTGAAAAGCCACCCAATCACGTTCCGAGGCGTAAAAATCGCATTCTTGGGATTATAAATTGAGTTCCGAGTCACTTCAACCTTCAAACCCAGGGAAACAGCGTAAAAGTAGCCCAATTCCGTGGGAAAACTGCAGACTTGGCAACACTGACTAGTGTTGACAAGTGCTTGTATGAGGGAATTAAAAGATACCACAACTGAAAATTTGTATTGGTTATTAACTTCTGGAGAGAAATAGTGCAGACACTGGACAAGGACGCTAAAGGCCTGTTCACACCAACGGCGATAAGTATAATGATAAAGATAGTTCTAAAAATCTTCTGAATGTAAAAGAATAGCAGAATTAACTAAAATGATATCAACACAGAGAAACGATATAATTGGAATCACTTTTAGTTTTTTTTTCCAGCTGATGAATGATAAAAACAAAGACAGCCAATCAGAATCCATCCTGCTTTAAAGAGCTTGAGCATTTAAAGCGGCAGATGAAAAAACTGCACGCTTAGAATAAACAGAAACATAACATCTGCTGGTGTGGGCGCTAAAATAGTTATCTTTACAATAGTTATTCTTGGTGTGAACGGGCCTTAACAAGTGGAGTATACTTTGAAAAGCTATGTGTTCGGCTGTACATATACGCTAAGAATTTGCTTCAAAACTGGTTTTAGCATATTTGGGCTTAAGTATGAATACTTTTAAATATGAATGATACTTAAAGCTTGTCCACACAAAGAATAATAACTGTAAAGATAACTATAACGATAACTAAATTAGAGTCCACACCAGCACACAAAATCATTCTGTTTATTATAAGCTCGCGCTGCAGTTTTGTCTTCCACCGCTTAAAATGCTTGAGCTCTTTATAGTCGGTGGATTCTGATTGGCTGTCATTTTTTTTATCATTCATCAACTGGAAAAAATCATTGTGAAAGTGATTTCAGTGATATCGTTCCTCTGTATCATTATCTTTTACATTTCGAAAGATAAGTCTAACATTACTCAGAAGTTGCGCTGTCAAAACGATTAATCGCAATTAATCACATCTAACATAAAAGTTTGTAAGTATATAAACACACACATTTACCTTAGCAACTGTTTAGCAAAACACTAACAACTATTAAAAAAAAAAACTTAGAGAACCTTAGCAACCATCTATAATACCCTAAGACTGCATCAGCGAGTTTCATGTGAGGTTTTCTGTTGACTACAGAGTGAAACTGATATATGGTAGATTCAGAAAATGTAAGTATAGGTAAAGAAGATGAAGAATATATTATAAGCAACCTCTATGAAAAATGTAACATCTGTTATGGTTGAGGTTGAGTCCTGTTCTTACATGGACAGAGACCTCATCATTATCCAATACGCCCCAGAACTCACACTGATCCATATGTATGACTGAAGGAGGGATTGTCAGCAGCAATATCCGTCTGATGTATAGCACACCTCCCCCAGAATGTCAGCATGTGATAAGAAACGCTTGCACTTTCAAAGTTTGTTTAGGCTGTTTTTTTTTCTTTTTTTTTTTTTTTTCCTCAACTGTACCACAGTGGGGAATGTTATTGTGTGTTTTTGCTTTACTCAAGTTGCAGTAAAGAAGCCCCAGGGGCTGTCTTCTTCTTTTAGAAGAACTAGAGAAAAAAAAAAAAGAAAAAAAAAATCTTATTGCTGAAGATATTATACAGTGCTCATCCCTCCGTGCACCTTCTGCCTTCAACCCTGAACACCTACATAAAGCTGTTTAGCCCAGGGTTGTGTGCCATTCAGAGGTGAGCTGAGAATACCTATGAAATCCCAATTCAATTTCTGAATTTCAGTTGAGGTAGGCAAACAGAATGAAGAATTATACTTTAAATTAGAAAGAAGAAGAGTTAAGATGGTATAAAATTCATTTAATTGCTCTATATGTACTTTTTAATTATACCAATAATTTTCAGTACAAATTGTTATCATAAACACAACATATGGATTCTTTCTGGAAACATTTCACTATGATTCAATCATGGCTTTTAGAGTCAGAGATACTGAATGTGAGTGAATCTAAATAAAAAATACATGATAGACCAACAATATTTAATTAGTTTTCTTAACTTGCCTAAGAGAGTAGCCAGAAAGAAACAGTTTCATATTTAACATGGTTTCTGGTTTGAAGGCTCCCAAATGAAGTTCCAAACATAGGTTTGGGAGAAGCCTAAACAATCAGTCCTGTCAATCATCATTACGAGTGTATATAAGCAGCAGTCACTGCTCCATCCCAGCAACAATTCTTCCGGCATCCCTCCTCCTCCTCCTCCTCTGTTTCTCTTATTCTTCCCCTGCGCAATACTGTTATAGGGGGGTTTAGCTCGGAGCTCGAGCCGAGGCTCGAGTTTTAGCCTCCTTCGATGTATTCTGTGTCTTTGTGATTTTGTTTTGTAATGGTGACTTGTAGTTATGTTTCTAGTTTCCTGTTCTGCTTGTTTGCACCTGTGTCTTGATAGTCTAATTGAGCTTATGTTTATATAGCCAATGGCTGCATCCAAAATCTCATACTCTCTTGAGTAGGTGATTATTATGAATAAGTACTTACTTTGCGACCGCTAAAAAAGTATGTTCTATAGGTTTATAGTATGAATGTGTGTAGTATGAATGTAATCCGGACGTACTACATTCGCCATGTTGTCATTATCATGTGACTTATGATGTCAGTTGTGTCACTGCACTGACATTCACAAATTGTCTCCCGTGGCTTCATGGGATAGTAAAGTGTCAATCAGATGCACACTTCAGAATCTCACCGGAAGTAGTAGGTCATCCATGTACTTTTTATTGTATGAATGCGACATTCAGGAAACCTATAAACTATGTGGTGAACACTGTTGAATGCAGTTTAGAGAAATGTCTAAGGGTATGTTTAAACGACAACGATATGCTTAAAATGGAGATGTTTTCCTTTGAGTTTTTTTTGCGTACAGACGACACCATTGTTAAAACAATCCCCATTCACATGGATCCACGAAAACGACTAAAACGCTGTATTCTGCTGCCAGGCCATTAGATGGCGATGAGAAACACTATAGACTGAGCATGTAATATGCATGTGCATGCTGCATGATTTCCACAGATTTGCATTTTTGTTGTTTACATGGAGACTGTTTTCAAAAACTTGCACTTTGAAACACGTTTTCAAAAGTTTGTTTTCAAGCATCCAAAACGCTGTTGTCGTGTAAATGAACGGCCAAAACGCATTAAAAGTTTTACATTTTTAGTTGAAAACGGTGTTGTGTAAACGGCCCCAAAAAAATCAGAAAAAGGCATAATTAGTTCAAATGAATTCATTATTAATATTGTGCCATGTGTTTTGAAATTCTTCTGTTGTGTTACTCTGCTGAATTTCTTTTAATTATATAGTAAATTGCTCTTCCTGGTATTCCAGTTCCAATTCAACAATCATGTGGCATGAGGCCAGTTCAATCCAGATGCACACTCATGAATTTAAAGGGAGCCATTTCTTGCATTTTGCCTAACCTTGGTTCAAGTAGATATGGAAATGGTACATAAATCCAACAGCAGGAAAAGCTGTTTCTGCAAAATGGAGACAATCAACACATTGGTCATTTTAAATAGCACTTCCCAGACAGATGCATCTGTTTATTGACGTTAGGGCACTGTCGTGCAGGCATATCTGCATTTACTGTGTACGGCTTGCAAATGTTCACTGTTTTCTAAATGTGAAAGATTTTCTGCTCGCTGAGATAATGTGATATCAGAGGAGGCCATTAGCAATGAAACAGTATGCCACAAAATAACACAATTAAGATAATTAATATATTTAACATCCTGACGCTTTTCTTCTGGAGTGAATGGTTTCTAATCAATCACCTTGATTTTGCTCAGCCAAGCACTATGAGCAGAACACATTAGTGCACATATACAGTACAGTGCATTCAGAAAACATTCAGACCACTTCATCTTTTCACATTTTGTTAGGCTTTAATGCTTTACGTTGTTGTAGTTGTTTTTTCACATTAATCTACACTCCATACCTCATAACGACAAAGCAAAAGCTAGATTTGTTATAACTTTGCAAATTTATTAAAAAAAACAACACAAATATCACATTGACATAAGTATTCATACCCTTAACTCAGAAATTTGTTGAAGCTCCTGTGACAATGAAACCATGCTTACACTGTCTTGGCTATGTGTTTAGGGTCCTATTGGAAGGTGAGCATTTACACTACGAAAGCAATCCGGTCAAATGCGTTTTCGACCTCTGAAAGGGGTTGAAAGTGGACAAGCTCAAAATGTTTTAGATCCTGTTTACACCTGTATTTAGCGTTGTTCATTTGTTATCCGATCAACCGGTATCACATCTTAATACCAGGTGTAAACAGGGCCTGAGGGGCCATTTACACTGTTTTCAACTAAAAACTGAAAACTTTTTATGCGTCTTGGCCGTTCATTTACATAACAACAGCGTTTTGGGGGCCTAGAGATGCAAACGTTTGAAAAAGGGGTTCAAAGTTCAAGTTTTTGAAAATTATACCGTTATTGTCTCCATGTAAACTACAAAAACGTGAATCTGTGAAAACAGTGACAACATGCTAATGCATATTGCATGTTCAGTCTGTGATGCAAAGTCCGATTCATTTCCGCGAACCGGTTCTTTTCGGACAGTTTGGCTCAATGAACCGGTTCAAAAAGCCGATTCATAGGTTCCTGACGTCATAAATGATGTTACTATGCATTTCTTTTCTAACAACTCACCGTCATGTTATATCAATGAAACATTCAAATAAAGTCATTTGTGTCAACGCATATTGAAAATTCAAATAAAACGTTATTTGTGTGAACGCATATTGCTGATTATTGCCTTTCATTCACTTAAGTTGTGGCCAGTTTCATTCGTGGATCCTTTATGTCGGATACGACTGATGAATATTGTAGCCTACATCTGGGATGAGATTCGCAACTACAGCACACATTTGATGCACAAACGCAGATATGTTCTACATGTCTAAAGTATATAGAAAGAATAAACCAGTCTTATAAACTCATTGATTTCACTTAACAACTTAAAATATAATCTGCATGCACATAAATTTATTTACATCTCTCAATAGAAATGTTTTTAATAAAATGTTATTTAATAACAGTAGTCATAAAAAACATATTTCCAGTACGTGCCTCAGGATTGCATTGTATCATCAAGTCACTCATCAGACTCCTCAGTAATCCTCGGCAAATTTCGACAGTCAGTTGGACCGGCTCATTCAGGGTTTTTTTTTTTTTTTGAGTCCTCGGTAATCCTCGGCAAACTTTGAAAGTTGGTTGAACCGGCTCATTCGGTTCTTTTTGAGTAGGATGTGCTACTTCGGCTGTGCGTCTTGCGTTATCAACCCGAACTAAAGTTCGATTCAGTTCCATTAATGAACCGGCTCGACCAGTTACTTCCGGTAAAGACTAGAAGGGATACAGCTATTCAGACACTGGGCATGCGCACATCAATATTGGGTCATTTAATACTGTATTTGCAGTAATTGTATTGTAAGGGTAGGTTTAGGGTTGGGGTAGATGTAGGTGTAGTCATTAATAAAACACAATCTTATAAGTAGCAAATTCTCAAAAGAATCGAACATCACTAGTCTATAGGCACATGGTGTTTCTTTACAAAGTGACATTGGCAACTACTGGCCTGGCATGAAAATACAGCGTTTGTAGTCATGAAGGGGGATCGTTTTGCTAACGTTGTCATCTGTACACACAGAAAAAAAGAAAAAAAAAACTTTTCAGTTTTTAATACATCGTTGTCGTAAATGCACCCTAAGACATATGGGTGTGTTGAGATCACTATCCAAAGACTTTCCAGGGATTATGGCACTAGATTGGATTTCCAAGCACAGAAAGCAGTATAAATATAAACCTCAAAGAACTTTCAAAGCAAATTATAATTAAGAACCCAGTTTATTCTAATTACTAGTCTTCATCTTTGTCTGGGAAAGTGTCCCAGTCTGCTCTTGTCTAATTATTGAGTGTTGACGAGGCAGCTGGAGCTGACGTCCTCGTTAAGCACTCCAAACGAGAACAATTAGTGCTGTTCAAAGCTGAACATTATACATGCCTCAAGATGCTCATCTGTTTTTGCAGCAGCTGACACAAAAATGTCGACACTTGATATTACTTCAGCTTACTGTCAGTGATGCCAGAGTGCTGATTTTATTTTTTTTTCCAAATTATTGTGGCCTTAAAGAGCAATATATCAGCCAGACCAAAAATGTCAGCTCCCCTTGTGTCACTTACAAAGTGTACTGACTGCCTTGTCAATTGATAAGACACTTTCAGTTTTCAAACATTTTTGAAGTGATTTTTATTAAAGTCACCATGAAATCAAAATTGACAATTCTTATTTTTATAGAATATTGCAGTGTTTATTATAAATGATTTATCCGTGCACATCATTATTATTTAAATTCATAATCTTTAATTAAAATTACCTCCCCTCCCTCTTGCAGTGACATCTCTTCTCTGATGATGTGTTTACTGGCACGAGGGTGGGGCAACCTGTCACTCACATGAGATCCACCAATAGCAAACCACAACCATCCAATCAGTTCCCCATGAACAAAATCAAGCCCCGCCCTACATTTGTTCTTGTTCAAGAAGCCATTTCATAGGGAAGATTATCATATACTGTTTCATACAACTCTGTGGAGTTAAAAGGTATGTGCTTTCCCATCACCAACAAGAAAAGTACATAGTTGAACTGTGAAGTATGTAAATTGGGTTGCAGCCTGCACCTAAACTGAGGACAGATGACAGTTGCTATTTGTTGACTCAGTGTTTTAAAAAAATGTCTGTAAATTGCATCTTATCCTCAGAGGTGTAAAGTATTTGAGTAAATGTAATTAGTTACTGTACTTAAGTATCTTTTTGGCTACTTTGTAGTTGTACCGAGTATTTTTGAACAAGTAAATGTATTTTTTACTCCAATACATTTGTGATGAGTAATGCAATTACACATTACATTTTGCATGGCACCTTACTTTTTCTGCAGGAGTTTGTTTCTGCTATAGAGAAGCAATATTGCCATCTAAGGGCATTAAAGGAACTATATCTTGTGCGTTTTGCCTTTACTCACCCAAACTTGTCAACAAGGCTACTTTACATATTTTATTCATCTGCTATATTGACAAGACCTTTTTGAAGGATATTGGTTTACTCATGGCCTTTTTGTGCACTTGAGCTTAACTGAGACTTGAGAGTTTGTAGACATTTAAGTTGTGCCAACCTTGATTTATTGCAATATTGAGGTGTTCAGTTTTATTTTGATTTTAGAAAATAAACATGATTTCTCATCTTACAAATCAACTGTTTCATGTTTTCACCAACATGTCTCTCAGGTGTTGAGGACCAGTGCATTTTTGAGCATACATTCAGTACGAGTTAAATTACATAAGTGTCAGACACAGATGGGAACAAGAGGGTGAGTCAACAACAGGTAGTTTATTGAACAGAGGCACGAACACAGGATATGCACTGGCAGGTAATTAGCAGTAATGAGCACGTTGAATAGTCACTTAGCTGAGGAGTTAATGATGTGTTGTTGGTGGTTGTGGGAACTGACTCCGTGACAGTACCCCCTCCTCCACGGGCGGCTCCTGACGACCGGATGGGGTGACGACGACGGGGTCTACCTCGACCCCGAGGCGCAGGATGGTCCGGATGGTCAGTATGGAACTGGGTTAGAAGTGAGGGGTCGAGGATGTCGTGACGGTTGACCCAGGAACGCTCCTCTGGGCCGTAGTCCTCCCAATCGACGAGGTATTCCAGCGTAGGACCCCGTCGTCGAGAATCGCCCGCACCCGGTAGATGTTCTCCTCCTCAGCGATGTCGGGAGGAGGAGGTACCGCATCGTCACCGGGATCTGTGGAGGGAGGAGACAAGGGTTCAGTGTGAGGCTTTAAGAGTAAGACATGGAATGAGGGTGAGATGCGATACTGAGGAGGTAAGTTGAGCCGGTAGGTTACTTCATTGAGCTGCCTCTGGATGGTGAATGGACCTATGTACCGGGGACTCAGCTTGCGGCAAGGCAGTCAGAGACGGATGTCCCGCATCAAGAGCCATACCTTCTGGCCAGGTTGGTATTGTGGAGTAGGGCCTTTTCTGGTATCCGCTTGCTGCTTGTGTCTCCGAACTGCCTGCTGGAGGTGTACACAAGCCGAGTCCCACACTCTCTTGCTCTGCTGGAACCAGTGGTTGACTGCTGGAACTTCGGAGGGCTCACCCGACCAGGGGAAGAGAGGAGGTTGGAAGCCCAGGACGCACTGAAACGGGGTGAGCCCTGTGGTGGTCTGCCGGAGGGAATTCTGGGCATACTCCGCCCAGGGCAGGAACTGGCTCCAGCTGTCCTGGTTCCGGTGGCAATACAACCGCAGGTACCTCCCGATCTCCTGAATCTTCCGCTCAGTCTGGCCGTTGGTCTGGGGATGGTATCTGGAGGAAGAGGAAGCAGCTTGGAATGGGTAGAAGAAGATTGGAGCTTCACAGGAGGTTTCTTGATAGACGATAAACAGGACTGGAAACAGTTATCGCTCCATTTCAGGATCTCGCCAGTGTTCCATTGAATATGGGGTTGATGTTGCGTTAACCAGGGGCGTCCCAGGATTACCTCAGCAGTAGATCCTTCCAGCACCATGAACGTGATTTCCTCAGAATGCAGGCAGCCGATGCGGAGCGTCAACGTGGGGGAGAAGTGTTTGATGCGACCACGACCCAGCGGCTTTCCTTGGATGGTTTGGATCCGGAGGTCCTGTTGACATCGTTTACGGCGTACATTCAGTTTCTGAAGAACTTGGGTGCTGATGAAGTTTCCCACTGAACCAGAGTCTAGGAGGGCTTGCGCTTGAAACAGTAGTTCTTGTAAGAGGTGCTATGCGGGTTGGAACATGAATGGTACTCACCGCTGGGCGTGGTGGTCAGATGGGACAGACCGCAATGACATGGCCTTCTCCCCCCATAGTAGAGACGGAGCCGATGTTGAATTTTTCTTTGACGCTCCGCTCAAAGGAGGAAGGAATCCACCTGCATCTGTTCAGGTGCTGGAAGGGCGACAGATGGTGAGGCAGGCGGAGGACTGGCAGCGGGTGGAAGCACCGAACATGCTGAGAAGCGCTGAGCCACACGTATAGTCTTCTGAATGAGATTTTCTAATCCCATAGTGTCTTCGTACACGACCATTAACTGCTTAATACGAGGATTGAGTCCCTGGCGGAATGCCGTGATAAGCGCGGTCTCATTCCATCCACTTGTAGCTGCCAAAGTGCGGAAGCGGAGAGCATACATACTCACGGTCTCATCGCACTGGTGCAGATTGAACAGTTGGTCGTGCATGGAAAGGTCAGCGGTATTCTGTCCGAAAACTTCTCTGAAATGGCTGAAGAAATCATTAATGGTGGCTGTTACCGGAGCGTTGGATTCCCACAGTGGTTGAGCCCATTGTAATGCTCGTCCCGATAACAGAGAGATAAACGCCACCCTGGCACGTTCAGTTGCGAAGAGATGAGATTGGGCTTCCAAATACAGTGAACACTGGAGGAGGAACCTGCTGCAATCCTTCGCCATACCTGAGAATGTCGCTGGTCGGGCCATGGGACTGACAGAGGCAGCTGAAGAAGTCGTTGCAGCGGGTGCTGGTTGGAGGAGTTCCAGACAAACAGCTTGCACGAGGTCGGGAGTGACAACGGGTGACGTGCTCGTGGATGGCGGTGTGAGGGAGGATCGTACAGCGTCTACCAATGCGGCAAAGGGATCCGGTGTACGATCCTCGCCTGTGTTCGTGGAGCTCTGCATACGGTCTGGTCTTCTGTCAGACACAGACGGGAACAAAAGGGTGAGTCAACAACAGGTAGTTTATTGAACAGAGGCACGAACACAGGATATGCACTGGCAGGTAAGTAGCAGTAATGAGCACGTTGAATAGTCACTTAGCTGAGGAGTTAACAATGTTCTCTTTTGGCAGGTCAGGATGGGACGAAGGAGTGGAGACACAGGAAACATCAGGTAAGGAGTCCAGGTATGTAGAAACAAGACCAGACACTGAGGTGCAGGGAGAGAGTCTATATAGTGCTGGTGTGATGATGTGCAGGTGTCGATGATCAGTATTCCGGTGATTGTGAACGAGTGGGCGGAGTGAGGAGATCCGGTGACGATGTGTTGTTGGTGGTTGTGGGAACTGACTCTGTGACAATAAGTACTGTTAAAATCAGATACAGACTTTTACTCAAATTGTATTGGAATTGGTTACTTGTAATGGAGTCATTTTCGATGTAAGGTCAGTACTTTTACTCAAGTATGGTTTTCAGGTACTCTTTACACCTCTGCTTATCTTAATTTCTCTTTTACCTGGGACAAAATATCACTGAGAGAACATTGCCTCCTGCAGGTGTCCGCATAGACTGTTAAGGTGCTGGTACAATTGTTTATAGCACTGCAGGCACGGAGAGACATGTTATTGATGGCCTCTGTGTTGAGCTCTAAGGTTTTCTAGATAGAAATTTGAGTGATAATCCAGCTGGAAGGAAGTTTTTTTTTTTGTTTTTGTTTTTTTCAGAATAACCGCAGGCTAGTGATGTTATTCTGTTCAGATTCTAACTATTACTGCAAGTAAGGATAGATGCCATGCTTTGTTTTTTAATGAGCCATGTTTGTGTATCTCTGACTTACACAATAGGCTACAGCACATCTTTTTTATAGATGTACTCTTTTGTTTGTTAGGCAAATACAACATTTATTTAGCTTTTTAATGGTTTTTATTTGAATATCATCATTATATTAATGGTTTATATAAAAATAAATTTCTACCAAAATGTTGCTTTTATTGAAAATAAAATATGCTTTCATTAAAATGTTTTAAGCATTTTTTTTTTTTTTTTTTGTGAAAATGCAGATTTTGTCCTTGTTTCTTTCTGTTCACCCCTGCTATGTCATGAATTTAAAAACAAACAAACAAAAAAACAAACAAAGAATGTAACTTTTCGTTATTCAACAAAACTGAAAACTGGAAATATATAAAATGTTGCACCATTTCCTGGCTCCTCCTTTGATACTTCCTTTTATAAAACACCCAGGCTTTGCATTCATCTTTTTTCATTTTCATGAACAGTACATCCTCCCATAGTTGGCAACAGGGTCATGCCCTGTATAATATCTTAAATGCTATTGCAGAATAATTCATAAAGTAATGACTTTAACGACTGAATGTAAAGTAATTCATGTATTAAAAATTCAATCTGCTACTGTACACTAGTATGCTTACTATGGCTTTCATATCAGCGGTGCTTAGATTTATTACAAGACTCACTGAAATTGAGTGATACAACCATAAATTACTTTATTCAAATTTATATGAATTCCAAACTCTGTCTAGATAAGCATTTGCTTTTAACAAAGGGGCAACCTGTGTGGAAATACTTTTGTACCCTTCTCCTGATTGGTACCTCTTCACAATGAGATCTCACACATCCTTTGTAAGCTTTTTGCAGGTCATGTCTTCAGCAATATGATGCGACCAAGAAAAGGCTAAGAAAATCCTTCAGAAACAGCAGATTTTTATTCAGGGTTGATCAACATCACTTGAATGATGACCAGAGCATTATAATTACTTTTGGTAACACTTTATTTCAATGGTCCGCTACATGTCATCTAACTCTCATTAGAGTATTAGTAGGCTGGCAGCTTATTATCTGCTAACATTTTATCGTCATGGTCCCCAAACAGACATTCTACTGACTAAGTAACTTTGCAACAACATGTCAGCTTATTCTACTGACCTGAAATCTAACACCTAACCCTAACCTAACAGTCTACTGATACTCTAATGAGAGTTAGTTGACATGTAGTTGCAAAGTTACTTATAGTTAGTAGAATGTCTAAAGTAGACCATGGAAATAAAGTCTAACCTTACTTTTTAGTAAGAGTTTGAATGTGATTGGTTAATTCCAAACACATTAAAATGCCCCATTATATTAGGGTGTGCACACTTATGCTGTAAGGGATAATCTGAGCTTGTTTCTGTTTTGGGTGGGTTTGTCACGTTTTAGTTATGTGTCCTAGTTTTCAATTCGTTTCTATGGTTTTTCATGGTTTGATTAATGATGTTATTCATTTCATTGATTGGTTTGTTCTGTGCATTTAAGCCCTGTATTTTTTTTCAGTTCATTGTCAGTTCTCATTGCATTTTACCTGGTTGTTTTGTTCATGTTTCTAGTCCTGAGTTCTTTGTTAATAAAACTAAAACTGCTGCAATTAGATCTGATCTTTATTTTTGCAACCCGGTGTGACAGAAGAATTGAACAACGACATTGATCAGTTCGTATCCTCCTCTCCAAGGGGGACAGCTCCCTTGGAAATCACACACAGGAATTCTTGGATCGATACTACCTTGTCCACTATGACGAAGACAGCCTGTGTGTTTTTCCAGGCAGGCCTAAATGTGGAGACGAGGGTGAGCTTGCACAAAGACAGACCTCAGGGGAGCTTTCAGAAGTTCATGGATTGGGTCCTATTTCACTGCCGGTCCACCTTTACCATCGGCAAGATGGAGGAGGATCAACTAACGTTGTGCCACCAGCCGACACTGTCCCAACGGATGAAAAGCCAGAGCCCACCGCAGACACATAGTCCAAGCCGGCGCCTGAGCTATACAGTATATCCCCCCGAAGCCCAAGCCAAGTCTGACCAGGTGCATGAGCCGGCAACATCGTCCGTCACTGAGGGAATACTGGTGGAATACGAGTGGACGGTGTGGAGCCCTGTCCCATCATCTAAGGCGAGAGCGAATGCGCTTAAATCTGAGCCCCTGATTATATTTGAGGATATGGAGGATAATAGCACCAATCATGTTTCATCAACCAGCACAGAGTTATTAAAGTCTGTATTCCCGCCCTGCCTCCCACTCCCACCTCCTCTGCCTGTTCCGAGTTGGCCAAGTGAGCTATGTCTGAAAACTCTGCCTGTTCCACGTTGTCCATTCCTGAGATGTCTGTCTGTTCCATGTTGGCCAAGTAGGCCATTCCTGAGATGTCTTTCAGTCCTGTATTGGTCAGGAAGGCAGTGTATTAAACCCCTGCCTGCACCGTCCAGTCCGTCAGCCCTGTCTGCACTGCCTCTCATCAGCCCTTCATCTCCTCCTGCTATGTCTGCTCGATGCTTAGTGAATCCACCTCGGGCTGACTGTCAGTCCAGCTCAAACCTGGACTGTTGACCCATTTGTTTAGCCTAGAACCTCCGTGCCTGTCACTCCACCTCGGCCTTTTGACCTGTTGGTTGCACCGTGGCTCCTTGCCACCTCGGCTCCACCTGGGACTGCTGTCGCTATAGCTGCACCAGGCTTCCTTGACCCTCCGGTTCCACCTTGGACAGTCGTTGCTCTGCCTGCTTCACAGACTTCTGGGCCTTCAGCTATGTTGTCCATCCACCCCTTCGGCTCCACAGGCTCCACCTTCCCTCCTGCTCCTCCTCAGTCCTTGGGCACTCCAGCTTTGCCTCAGTCCTCCTGCACCCTGGTTTCGATGGATCTCCATCACCATTTGCCTAGTCTTGGTCAGTCGCCTCCCTTGTTCTGTCTGCAAAGTCTCCACCATGGCTC
Organism: Mylopharyngodon piceus; assembly: GCA_039654765.1. NCBI lineage: Eukaryota > Metazoa > Chordata > Actinopteri > Cypriniformes > Xenocyprididae > Mylopharyngodon > Mylopharyngodon piceus. The sequence continues at coordinate 11,200,686 of CM077450.1, forward strand.
CTCCCTCTGCCATGGGCTTTTGTCCTGGGATTATGGTTGGGGATTCCATCCTGGCTGGTCCTACCATTAACTCCTCCCTGGCTTGTGTTTCTTTCAGCTGTCAGTTCTCATCACGTTTTACCTGGTTGTTTTGTTCGTGTTTCTATTGCTGCAATTAGATCTGTTCAATCATCTTTATTTTCCAGCCCAGTTCGACTGTCACGGTTATGATCTGTCTTGGCTTAGTTTTGTGCTCCTAGTTCTTCTGCCTGTTTGTATTATCTCCTGAGTATTTTGGTTCATTATTAAAAGACTAATTTTACACACATTCTCCTTCATTTGATTGAAATGTGGTGTCCCCAGTGGTGTCTAGACGCTTTTATACTGTCTATTCATATGTTTCATATCACCTAGCATACAGTAAACTATATCTATGCTTTATATCTCCTAGCAACAGTCTTTTCATGGCCTGTAGTAGGTTTAGGGGAGGGGAAAGGGATAAACAGAGTACGCTTTGTGAGCCACAAATCTATACACATTTTAATGTATAATATTATTGTGGTATGTTTTTAATACTGTCATTTTTAAGGCCAGAAGGGAGAGATGAATTCATAATTTTATCCAAACACTATTTTTTGTCCTTTTAAATGTTAATATCTATTTCTAATAATACTATCAAATATATTTATGTTGGAGTTATGCATAGAAGTAATTAATACATTTTAATTTTACATGAACTCATCCTACTCATCCCACCCAGCGGTTCAGAAGCATTGAGAATAGTGTTTTAACTATGCATAAGCTATGGTATAATGTAAAAATATACTGTCTTATAGTATAAAATACAATATAGGCTATTTAAAGCTTAATGCAGAATATTTAAATACTATTTAAATATTTAAATATTTAATATTTAAATAAGTATACATTAGTATTTAGAGTTGAGTTTAGTGAGGCCGACTCGATTATTTCATTTTGATTTTTAAGTTTCATGGTGAAGCGTTTTTTAGGATTATGGGTAGTGTAGTTTTTAACTGTGAATTCATCTGTTTTTATATATTTATTTTTTAATGAAGCTCTAATGAAGTCACACTGACTTTTTAATGACATTTTAATGAAACCGCACAGGCTTATGGCTTCTACAGGAGCATATATCACCGACTAACAATCTCAGAGCTCATGGTAGGTCTTGAAAGGTTTCCCTAAAAATGTATTTCTTTATGGAGAAAATTAATGAGATTCTTACATCCAGAACCCTACTGTTGTGTTTCCATTGATTCTTGTTGATTTTTTTTTTTTTTTTTCCAGAGTATATGAAATACTAGACACTATCTTTTTGCAAGCTAGTTAAGAAAGCTAAAATAAAGCCCACTCCACATGATTGTGCTGGTAGCTGAAATACCCCTGTGCAAAGCCTCAGTATAATTGGAAGCAATCGTTCATCCATAAAGGTATTTCTGCATAACGATGAGCAGATGGTGTGCCACTTTATGGTGAGGAAACTTAAGAATGCTCCAAGTCTAACAGGCAATTACACTCCTCCTATGCACAATTTACTCAGCCGTAAGTAGCCCAGTCATGCTCCTCTGAGAGAGGTGAATGAGCCAATTTCACTTCAGATGCTCCAGCAATTAAAGGTGGAAAGACTTACAGATATGTGCTATCACACTCGCTTAGGGAGACTACAAGAAAGTGAAAGTGGCAAAGGGAAAAAGAAAAAAATGAGGGACTGAGAAAGGAAGATGTTAAAAGTAAAAATAGTAAGTGTTGAAAAGGATAATGAAGTTAGAACATTTTTAAAGGGTTAGTTACACACACACACAAAAAAATCTCTATCTATCTATCTATCTGTTCATATGTCTATTTGTTCACCCAATCTCCTACCATCCCTCAATCTACCATCCATCCAACTCTGCTTTTAATGAAAAGTGTTAGCTGAACTAATCACCTTAAATAGTCCAATAATAATGTCCCACCATTTAACAAAGTGACATAGAATATTTACAGCTAAGGCACTTAAGTGCTTTTGTTCTCAGCAGGGTAGATTAGTTTAATGCAGTTCACATTCAGCCGCCCACAGCTACAGTTCCTCAACAGTGACGGTAATTTCCCTTTGTGTCACTCAATATATGACTATACACTCCAATGTACTTTACAATACTGCTCAAATGTATTCTGATACAAATCTAATAACTTATTCATTAGTCTGATGTGCTGTTTCCTGTCAGCTCTTCTGTCATTTACGCCTCTGCAGTTTGATTATGAAGAAGATTGAAACAGCAAGAATGAGGTTTATTGTGATAGTCTGTGGTCTTTCAAGGTGTCTTTTGAGACCACAGAACACTAAATTCGGTCACAAATGACATCCGAGTCTTGCACATCATCAATTCCTGTTCTTCCCAGTGGAGTCGTGTGGCGGCTGCAGTCAGAGAGTGTTCAGTGGACTTCTCAATGTGTTCAGCGGCTGTACGGAGCTCAGTTTAATTGCTCCTTGCCTTCAGCAGAAGGTAGAGAGCACACATTTGATTGGAGCGGAAATGAATGAATCTCTTACGGCTTGTTTGACTTGTATGGACGAGTGTGGAATGAATTCCTCCACCTTGGGAGGAAGCTAATATTTCAATGTGATTATTCTGCTGGATGCAAGGCAGAATGTAATAGAGTGAATTTTACAGTATCCATCCGTTCTCCAAACTACTTGTCCTTTGTAAGGCTGTGTAAAATCTTATGTAACATTGATTTTATAAGACCAAAGTTCATGCGGGTGTAACTTGCCATATATTTATATATATATATATAGTTGAGCTCAAAAGTTTACATACCCCTTGCAGAATCTGCAAAAATGTTAATCATTTTAACAAAATAAGAAGGATCATGAAAATCGCATGTTATTTTTTTTTATTTAATACTGTCCTTAATAAACTATTTCACATAACAGTTGTTTACATAAAGTCCACAAGACAAAAAAAAAAAAAAAGCAGAATTTATAAAAATGACCCCATTCAAAAGTTTACATACCCTTGATTCTTAATACTGTGTGTGGTTACCTGGATGATCCACAACTTTTTTTTGTTTTGTGATGGTTGTTCATGAGTCCCTTGTTTGTTCTGAGCAGTTAAACTGAGCTCTGTTCTTCAGAAAAATCCTGCAGGTCCTGCAGATTCTTCAGTTTTCCAGCATCTTCTGCATATTTGCACCCTTTCCAGCAGTGACTGTATGATTTTGAGATCCATCTTTTCACACTGAAGACAAATGAGGGACTCAGACAAAACTATTACAAAAGCTGCAAACATTCACTGATGCTCCAGAAGGAAACAATGCGTTAAGAGTCAGGGGTGAAAGCTTTGAACAAGAAATTGATGTGCAAGTTTTTTTTATTTTGTTTAAAGAACATTTTTTTTTTTATTAATTTATTTAGTTCTGCCCTTTGGAAGCTACAAAAGATACATGTTTCCCAGAAGACAATAAAATGTACTTTTTTTTTTTCTGTTCATCCAATTCAAAAAGTTTTCACCCCCTGACTCTTAATGCATCGTGTTTCCTTCTGGAGCATCAGTGAATGTTTAAACCTTGTTTAATAGTTGTGTTTGAGTCCCTCAGTTGTCTTCAGTGTGAAAAGATGGATCTCAGAATCATAGTCACTGCTGAAAAGGGTTCAAATATGCAAAAGATGCTGGAAAACCAAAGAATCTGCAGGACTTGGAGGATTTTCCTGAAGAACAGAGCTCAGTTTAACTGCTCAGAACAAACAAGGGACTCATGAACAACCATCTCAAAAAAAAAAAAAGTTTTCCAAAGTCGTGGATCATCCAGGTAACCACACATATTAAGAATCAAGGGTATGTAAACTTTTGAACGGGGTCATTTTTATAAATTCAGCAATTTTTTTGTCTTGTGAACTTTGTAAACTGTGTTACGTCCCCCTGGCATCTAGGGGATATGGAGACGTAAGAAAAATTAACTATTAAGATGCTGTTAAAAGGAATACACTTCTATTAAGGCGTTCATTATTAATGTTCACTATTAATGTGTGCAATAAAGAAACAGGCAGAGAGGAAAACTGAATTTGTAGTTGCTTTTAGTAAGAAAAATAATTCAATACAATAAACTGAACCAAACATACATCCAAATAGGGCTGGGCGATATGGCTGAAAACTGTATCACGATATCAGTGTTTCATATCGGTCGATATCGATAATTATTGATATTTTTTATGACCCATTTAAAATAAGGACCAGGAGAAAAATATATTACATTTAAACATTTTTATTTTAAACTTAACCTTCCTCTGATCATAATCCCCTCAGTTATTAAGACAGAAATGTCAACAACCATGGAAAACTCAAATAATTAAAATGTAAACAAGTCTAAAGTCACAATGAACACTTAATTATCTCTTAACATTTAAGGTGCAAAATGAAAGAAAATGTAAGAAATGCTTAATAAAGTGTAATAAAATAGTGCAAAGTGTTAAATATAAACATAGAGAAACCTGAGAATTTAGTGCAAGTTTAGTGCTAGGAAGTTCACTAGCTGTTCACCTTCTGGTGAATAAAGTGTTTTTAAAATATGTGCAGTGTTTTGTAAACATAAATAAAACTGAGGTAGACTGAGATACATCTGTAATATAAAAAACAAACCTGATACAGTACAGTAACATTGTTTGAAATATAAAACCTGCAGAAATATGAAAAAGTAACTCTTCAAGTTATTCTTACTCTAATCATACTTGAAGTTGAACTATTCAAGTATATTTTCAGTCCAGGTTTTGTGCTAGGAACACCAGCTTGTTGACCTTCTCTGGGTCTAAAGCTGCCCTGGTGCATGTAACAATATTACCCCCAGTACTAAAAATTCTTTCTGAGGGGGTGCTGGTGGTTGGGATGCACAAGTACTTTTTCGCCAGCTGAGACAATCTGGGGAAGTTGTGTTCATGTAGCCTCCACCAGTCCAGAGGGTTAGACTCACTGTCTGCATCAGGGCACATCAGGTACCTTTCCAGCTCACTCTCCACTTTTTGTTTTTCCAGTGAGAGGCAAAGCATCATCTTCTTGGCACTGTTTTTTGAAAGAGCTCCCCAATGACTTGCGTTGCTTCTTCACGCCCAGTGGCATAGGTGGTCCACTGACAGCTCCTCCTTCTGCACCTTGGTCTGCTGCTCCCTCAGAAGGCCCTGCCTGTGATTGGCCCTGGTCTTCATCCATGATCTCAGACACAGCTCTCATTTGAATGGCCCCTACCTTCTCTGGTCTGATGTATTGGCCTTTAAACCTAGGGCCCACGAAAGTAGCCATGTCAAGGAGATCATCTGTGTCAGGGTCAGCATATTTCTCATCGAGATAGGTCATTATTTTTGTCTTCAGCTCTTTTGTGAGCTGAGTGTCCCCCTCATTAACTTTCAGCAAACTGGAGCGGAAAAGGTGGAGCACAGGCTTCACGTACGAGACCGTCACATATGACTCCCCAGAAAGGGAGTCTGTGAACTCCAGGAGAGGAGTTAAGGCTGCATGCATTGACTCAAGGACGTCAATATCCTGCCACGTTGGGATCAGTTGCCTGTTGTTTTTGTCAGAAGACAGAACTTCAGTGATGGCCTTTTGTTGCTCTAGGACCCTTGCCACCATCTTTTGTCTTGAGCCCCACCTGGTTAGTGACTCTGTGACCAGCTGGTGTGTGGGAAGATGGAGACGTTCCTGTGCTTTAGAGAGCGCACTCTTTTTCTTCCACGAGTAAGAAAAGGTAGATGCCACTTTCTTGCACACACCTACAGCCCTCTCCACTCTTTTATCTTTTCCTGCAGCACCTGCAGAAAAACAATGCCAGCGTTAATAACTGATAATAGATCACACACAGAAACACGCACACAGAAGCACGCGCGCGCGCACACACAGAGTCATGTCAGTGTGTCAAGCTGCTTCCATAGATCATAATATAATTATAATATATAATCTCAATTACTGGCTAATAAAAATCACCATAGGAACCAACATTGATGACGAGCATTAAAATAACAAAGCTACTCACCAATAGCAGAGTGCAAACGACGGCCAAAACACTGCAGCCGTGTCCAGTTGTTCAGTGAAGTCGCCTTCACTACATTTGCCCCGCTGTCTGTGGTGATGCACACCATTTTGTCTTCAATCAGACTCCAGGACAACAGTGCCTCCTTCAAGCCTTCTGCTATCACTTCTCCTGTGTGATCTTCGGGGAAATATGCAGTCTCAAGGCATCTGGTTTTCAAACCCCATTCATTGTCGATGAAGTGAATGGTCAAGCTAATGTATGGCTCAGAAGTACGGCTTGACCACAGGTCAGAGGTTGTTGCAAAGTACTTGGCTGACAATATTTCTTGCTGCACAGATTCTTTGCACATTACATACAGCTTAGGAATGGCAGTCTTAGAAAAGTACTTTCGGCCAGGAAGAACATAGCGTGGGTCAAGCACGTGTATAAGCTTTTTATAACCTGGCTTCTCGACAGTGCTAAGCGGAAGCATGTCTTTGGCTATATGATATGCCACTGCCTCCGTTATATCTTTGTACCGTTTAGATTCTTTGTCATAAGGCACTGATGCAGAGTACCTCTCCATGGTGGTCTGCTGCTTGTGCGGTGTTGCAGCTACAGATGTTGTTGGTTGAATACGGCTGTGCTCCAAAGGGTGAGCGCGGCTAAGGTGGTACATCAAGTTCGTGGTATTACCAGTCTTGGCGGGGACGACGGTCTTGCATAATTTGCAGACGACATTGGTCTGACTACGGTCAGACTTATAATATCCAAAAAAACTGCCATACAGGTGAGCTGACTTTTCCTCTTTTATTTACAATTTCCTCGCTCGCTGCGGCACTCATTTTCTGCTTATCAGTCGCCGGTTACTGAAGAGGAATCCAGCAGACCAGCACGAGACAACGATATGGCGCAACCAAACTGGATACTGTTGCATGATTGGCTGTTAGTGTGTCACTCCCTACGTTGCTAGGTTACCAGAGAGCGAGTGCCTTTGTTAATGCAACCAAACTTGCCTCGCAATCTCTGTTTTCTTCCGACGAAGAATAAAAAAAAAAAAAAAAAAAAAAAAAAACGAACATTTTAATCGAACACATTTTTTATTGATATCGATCAATGTCTATCGCGATACATATCGTTATATCGCCCAGCCCTACATCCAAAACAAATAAATACCCATTTACAAATTATATACAAACGTAAAGAACTAACAATAACAAAGCGAGGGACAAGAGCGGTGCTAAAGCAAAGAATCAATAAAACAAACAAGTTAACTAAACCCCAACAAAATACTAAGCTAATCAAAAGAAAGCAAGGAAAACAACATCTTCAGTGTAGAACACCACTAACTACACTATCTAATAAACATAAATACATAAATTTGGCACCCGTTCCTAACCTAGTGTGTTTAAACAACTTTACGTGCTGTGAGGTGTAAGTCACGTGACATACTAACCTGGTCCCATCACTATGTATCGGAGAAGGACTTGAACAAACTCTGAGAAACCGAGAGTCGAGTCACACCATAAACTCAATATGAGGAGTAAAGTTCCAACAGAAGAAAACACACAAAAACCAAATCAAAATAAAACTAAGCAAAGACAAAACACAGGTGAGCAAACAAAAGGAAAGCCAGCGCTTCTCCCGCACTCGTATCACATCCGGGTCTTTATACGTGCCCACTAGCGTCTGATTGGTTCTCGGGATGTCGCGTGGACCCGATGACTGGCAGAGACGTCATCCAATCACAGGACCTGTAAGTTAAGAGTGAAAGAGAGGGAGAAAACAATACGGGACGTAACACCCCCACCCTTTAAAAAACAAACATATACATGTTTGATAGAACCAACCTAGACAAGTAGGTACTCTTCCTTAGACCCGAGACAGAGCATCTGCCATAACGTTATCTGTACCTTTCTTGTACCGGATCTCAAGATTGTAGTTCTGGAAAAAAAGGGACCACCTCATCAACCTCTGGTTCTGGTTACACATACGAGAAATAAAGGTTAATGGGTTGTGGTCTGTATAAAAACAGTCACAGGAAAAACAGAACCACCAACATAAACCTCGAAGTGTTGGATTGCTAACAGCAAAGCCAACGCTTCCTTCTCTATCGTTGAACAGTTCCGTTGACTTCTATTAAACTTCTTAGAGAAGAAACAGACAGGGTGATCGATTCCATCCTTATCCTCCTGTATGAGTACGGCACCAGCTCCTAAATCACTCGCGTCCACCTCCAGTTTGAATGCCAAGGAGAAATTTGGAGCAGACAGAACAGGCTCACTACACAGCAACACTTTAATATTGTCAAATGCTGTTTGACATTCAGTTGACCAAACAAGATGTTCTGAAGGGCTAAGTAAAGTAGTTAATGGTGCAGCAACAGAGGAGAAGTTTCAACAAAAACACCGATAGAAACCGGCCATGCCCAGGAATCTACGTAGCTCACGTCGGGTCTTAGGTACTGGAAAGTCGTTTATAGCCGAAATTTTGGCCATCACCGGACGTACTTGACCATACCCCACCTGCTTACCAAGGTAAGTCACCGTAGCCTTACCGATTTCACATTTAGAGAGATTCAAAGTCAATGAAGCTTCCTGCAAACGCTTGAATACAGTCTCTAGAAGAGATACATGCCCACCCCAACTCTGTGAATAAACCACTATGTCATCAAGATAAGCATTACAATTCGGAACATCAGCAAGAACCAAATTAACCAGCCTCTGAAAAGTGCCTGCGGCATTTCGCAGGCCAAACGCCATAACCTGGTATTGAAGAAAACAATCTGGTGTTACAAAAGCTGAAATTTCAGATGCTCTGGGAGTTAATGGAACTTGCCAATATCCCTTGAGCAAATCCAGCTTACTCACAAATTTGGCAGAACCAACGCTGTCAACGCAGTCCTCTATCCGTGGCATCGGGAAACAATCAGGGACAGTTACAGCATTGACACGTCGGTAGTCTGTACAAAAGCGTCCGATACCATCTGACTTTTGTACTAAAAGACATGGCAAACTCCATGAACTAATGCTAGGACTGGCTAAACCCTTCTCCAATAGATACTGAGTTTCTTCAATGCAGCTCTTTTAATAAAGTTAACTCCATAAGGGTGCTGCTTAATCGGCTGGGCCTCTCCTACATTGATGTCATGCTGTAAAACATTGGTCATGTAGGAATGTCCCCCAGTATAGAAGAAAAATTGCTAAGGAGCTTAATGATATCCTCTCTCTGATCAGTGTTAAGATGTGCCAAGACACTTGACAAATTGGCTAGAGTTTCAGAATTAGACAATCTAGCAGATAACAATGGGGTATCAAACTCCAGTAAGCCTTCCGCATTGTCTCGCTCCTCAACAAATGAGCTCGTCACATGCAACCCCTACCGGATGGACAGAATCGTCTTCCTTCTCCTTAGGTGACTCCCTGTCATCTCTGGTATGGTAAGCTTTTAACATATTGATATGACATACCCATTTCTGACGTCTCCTGTCTGGTGTACGCAATACATAATCGGTCTCTCCCCTCTTCAAGATCTCATAAGGCCCCGAAAAACGTGCAGTTAATGCGGACCCCGGAACAGGAAGTAGAAACAGCACCTGATCGCCAACTGCAAAAGAGAGCAAATGATCGTGCGCCAATGACAGTACCTGTTGACGAAAATTGGGAGGAACCACAACCTGATAAACAACATTCCACTCATCCTCGACAGTATTATTTTTATGCCACTTCTAGATCAGCAGTCCATCTTTCACTAAAAAGGAGACATTGTTAAGTGCAGGTTTCTCAGCCAATTTAAAGCATTTTACAAGTGAAAGGTCATTCTTCTGAGCTTCGATTAGTTTTTCACGAGTTACCGTCAATATTAATGGGTCACTTACTACAACCTCATTACCCTGATCACTGACGTGAGACTCGTCTGCAAGCCTTCCCTCAGCCTCTTGATCTGCACATAAGAAAGAGTCAAACAAAGGCACACCACCATCTTTCTTTGATTGAGCCACCTTCCACCTTCCCTCCAGCCAAATCGTTACCTAAAATAAAGGATACACCTTTCACTGGTAAAGCAGGGTGTACTCCTACCTCCACAAAACCCGATACCAAGTCTGTCCGCAGATGAATACGGTGAACTGGGACTCTCATGACCTCCATGCTGAAACTCTGTACGAGTCTACTGGATCCAACTGATGTTTGGTCTGAAAAAGGCAAAACATCTGCACACACAAATGACTGGGCAGCGCCCGTGTCTCTTAACACCCGCACTTCTACCCGATTTTCCTCCTTACCTGATAATGATACGTAACCTTTAAAAAGAAATGGTACATAAACACTGTCAACTTCACCTTGAGTCTGTTCAAGATGTACACCCTGATCAATGGCATTCACAAATGCAACCTCTTTTGTTTGGGCCTGCTGCTTACGCTTCACAGTCAAACACTCTGCTATAACATGTCCCTTCTTATGACAGTAAAAACACTCCCGCATTTCTTTGGGCTTCTCGGAACTCAATTTGGGTTCCTTCGTCGGCGCCCTAAAAAAAGTCTTTTCAATGCTTACTGACTGAAAAACATTTCAAACTCGTCTGCTAACACCACTGCCTGAGATAATGTTACTTTCGGTTCATTCAAGTACAGTACCATTCTCTCTGGAAGACACCGTTTAAAATCTTCTAGTAACAAGCTCTCGAAGCGATGTAAAATCCTCCGCCTTACTAGACACCACCTATCAAAAAGGATATACGTTTGACTGGCGTTTCTCTTACGAGTACGAAATTGCTGCCTATAGGCCTCTGGGACTAATTCATAAGCTTTAAGTACGGCTAGCTTAACCACCTCATACTTAAGACTGTCTTAATCCTTCCTGCATTTATCAATCACCTCTAATGAGGGATTATTAACAAAGCTCTGCAAGTTAAACGCCATCAAACCTCATCACCATATGCCACAAGACTAAATTTGCTCAACCTACGTTCACACAAAATTCTGCCTGCAACAATAACACACATCTCATTCCTTAAAAGAAACAGCATCGCTTTGGGACGAGCCCCCAATTATGTTACGTCCCCCTGGCGTCTAGGGGATATGGAGACGTGACAAGAAAAATTAACTATTAAGATGCTGTTAAAAGGAATATACTCTTCTATTAAGGAGATGTGATGTGTGCAATAAAGAAACAGGCAGAGAGGAAAACTGAATTTGTAGTTGCTTTTTAGTAAGAAAAATAATTCAATATAACAAAACACCCAATAATACAACAAACAGTGAACCAAACATACATCCAAAACAAATAAATACCTATTTACAAATTATATACAAACGTAAAGAATTAACGATAACAAAGCGAGAGACAAGAGCGGTGCTAAAGCAAAGAAATCAAAACAAACAAGTTAACTAAACCCCAACAAAATACTAAGCTAATCAAAAGAAAGCAAGGAAAATAACATATTCAGTGTAGAACACCACTAACTACACTATCTAATAAACATAAATACATAAATTTGGCACCCGCTCCTAACCTAGTGTGTTTAAACAACTTTACGTGCTGTGAGGTGTAAGTCACGTGACATACTAACCTGGTCCCATCACTAAGTATCGGAGAAGGACTTGAACAAACTCTGGTAAACCAAGAGTCGAGTCACACCATAAACTCAATATGAGGAGTAAAGTTCCAACAGAAGAAAACACACAATAACCAAATCAAAATAAAACTAAGCAAAGACAAAACAAGAGCAAGCAAGAGCAAACGCAGGTGAGCAAACAAAATAAAAGCCAGCGCTTCTCCCGCGCTCGTATCACATCCGGGTGCCCACTAGCGTCTGATTGGTTCTCGGGATGTCGCGTGGACCCGATGACTGGCAGAGACGTCATCCAATCACAGGACCTGTAAGTTAAGAGTGAAAGAGAGGGAGAAAACAATACGGGACGTAACAACTGTTATGTGAAATAGTTTATTCAGGACAGTACTAAATAAAAAATAACATGCAATTTTCATGATCCTTCTTATTTTGTTAAAATGATTCACATTTTTGCAGATTCTGCAAGGGGTATGTAAACTTTTGAGCTCAACTGTGTGTGTGTGTATATATATATAAAACTCTGTTTTATATGCCAATGATTCGCTGCTGCTTCCCAGGTCCCCATAAACACTAAAGATAATACAATTGTGTAAACGTATGTACTTTGAAATGAACTGGAATTTATTAAAGAATAACCTGAAAATGCAAGACGACCAATCTTACAAAACCTGTCAATAAAACAACCCAAATTCGACAGAAAAGAAATAACAATTATATTTTGTATAAAGAAAATATGGTCTATTTTTAGGACCAATAAGCACAATTAAGCACATTCTTTATTTTTTTTTTATTAGTTTTTTATTTATTTATTTATTTATTTTTACAATCGCTAGGACACATTTCTCAATGTTTTCTTTTGTAAAATGTCTTTACAAAACAAGAATGACACTCTCTACTGTTTAGAATTGACTGCAGTATATGTTACATGATCCATGTTTACATTACAGTACAAAATTATTCCTAAGTTGTGCCCTTTTCTATAGATGCTGAAAGACTAACAAATGTGTAGGTTCACAGCTATATAATTGTTTTGATGGCATTTCATTTCTAGATTTGAATTATATATAAAGTTCAGTCACGAAACTCTAGATGGCACAGGCTGATCGGTCCTTTACAAGCAATCACATCATTACTGCATGGCACAAGCTGATTGGCCTCTGCTGATCCTGCAGCCAATGAGATTGCTTGCTCAACATTTAAATAGTCTGGGTCAGTGTTCATCATGGGCTAGTCCTACAATCAGGATTTCTCTGAAATCCAACCACTTAAGATAAGGGAACATTTTTTATTATTTCACAACACTAACCAATGTTGCATGGTCTGCTTTTATCAATTTATAAATTAAACAATCATACACGTTCAAAATCATGTTTGATGTTTTACATGTTATGTATGATAAGGCGTGAATAATTAAGCATATAAGCAAGCCTGAATGAGAGCAAGCATTTTGAGTCAATAGCAAAAGCAGCTGCAGGAGGAAGACAATGTTGCTGTGAGGTAACAGGCAAACATAGCTTTCATGAGAACATGTTTTAAGCTAAATTATGTATTTTTCATGAAGATAGAATGTTCTTGTTTGCATGTAACCCTGAGGTTTGCTTTTGGATGCTATTTTGAACACGGCAAAATATGAATAATTGCATGCAGCATGTATACTTACTCAGGTGGTTGCTGGGGGTTGTTTTCTCCATCTCCATCAGCTGGCAGCATGATCTTATTTGTTAAAGTCACACATACATGTAGTGTGAGTTCTAATACAGTACATTTGAGCCATATTGGCTCAGGCACATAGCTGGTTTAGGTCAATAGTTAAACAAACCTAAGAGTTTGGCACCCATGTACATGTTACTAAAGTCACTAGTTAAATGCCCTTGGGCTTCGCTAGCCCAGACCCTGTTTTCACCTTGTATTAAGATGCGTTTTGGTCGTTCGGATCACAAGTGGATGACGCTAAATACAGGTGTAAAACATTTTGAGCTTGTCCACTTTCGACCACTTCGAGAGGTTGTCGAAAACACATTCGACCGGATTGCTTTCGTAGTGGAAACACTCATGTGGTTGAATGTATTTGAACAGTGCAAAAGACAGTCTGCTCTGCGCCTACTGGCTTAATGAGTAAACATTATGGGAAGCACACTTGCCAGATGGGATTTAAACTTTGCCAGCTGAAGACCCAAGTTTAGTTTGAAGACGAAAAACGTACCAATGTTCTCTGACCATTCCTTTTTTCTTTACAGCGTTCGGCATGGTATTATGGCTATCAGAGCAGAAACGAAAGCTAATGAGAGACGGATTAAAATACCAGGTGGAAACGGGTATGTGTCTCCCTCGTCCAATTGTGATCCGTTCGACCGAAACGCATCTTAATACCAGGTGGAAGCAGGGCCCCAGATACACTTAAGTCAAGCCACTCTTTGGAGCAGCAGCAGTAGGTCTTGGCAAGATCTGCTTGTTTTGGGGGGCTGTGGTGTTCTATTCTCTTCCTATTGTCTATGTGTGAGGATAATGTATGTATATTAAAGTTTTTTTCAATCTCTAGGACACATTTCTCAATACACTGTAAAGCCTAATGCTCAAAAAAAAAAAAAAATTGGAATTTGAGTAGGACAAACTTATATTAAACAAATTAGTTAAGTCAAATTAACTTTTATGAGTATTTAGAACTTTTTTCTTTCAAGTTCACAGAACTGATATATTTTAAGTAAACTGAACTGTTTCATTGTTTTGAGTTTTATGAACTTATTTCTTTTAATTTAGACAAACTTAAGTTTAACTGAAACTGGGCTGGGATTTCTATTTCCCAGCATGCTTTGCCCATGACATTTGAAAGGGAGAGTAAATGCTACAATTAAGTGTTATATAATGTTTTTTTTTTTGTGCAAGATTAAAATTAAGTGGGAGATTTAGTAGTGATTAATGTTTTGTTATGTTAATTTAGAAGAGTTTCTGTTAATGTGGGTTTTTGGAGAGTTACCATCATGGTGACAAGTGGTGCATGTGGCTTGGTTTGAGAGTATGTTGAATGCTTTATGTTGCTGTACTAACTCAGCAAGTGCTATGCCATGCTATTGTTAACAAGTTAACAAATTAGCAAGCTAGCATTTTTTTGAATTAGCTTGTTATAGCTAGTTAATTTTACACTAATAAAAATGTTTACATTGGGGTTACATGATAATTTTAGGGTAAATGTATGAGTGTACTCATACATTTTAAATGTTCTTAACTTAAAATGTTTGAGTACAAAATAAAAATCTGCCAGTTCTGTTTACTTAAACTTTGAATTTCTTAACTTAAAAATTAAGGCAACTGATTGCCTCATTTATTTATTTATTTTTTGAGTTTTGCCAGCTTATTCAGGTTTACAGTGTACTTGAGTCACTTTTTTTTAAAACTCTTCACACAGATCTCCTAACCAAATTTAAACATGGCACAGCAGTTAATTTCACATTCGAAATACACTAAAACGACCAAAATGCTTCATATGTCTCATTCTTCCATAACACTAGCAAAGGTATTCGCCCAACAAACACACTTTATAATATTAGTTTTTAATAAAGTTTAATAGTTTTAAAACAAGTATGTAAATGTGCAAATTGGCCTGTTGGTAGAGTTTTGGCAGTAGTTGTGTATGAATGAGAAATGAATTGAGCCAAAGCAAAGGAAAATGATAGACTGTTGTTTTGCTCAGGGTCTGAAGAGTTTTGAAAAAGTGACCCAAGTACTGTGAAATGGGTCCTAGTGATTGTTTTTTTTTTTTTTTTTGCAAACTGCTTGCAAAATTTACTTCCCTATTTTTATTTATTTATTTATATATACTGAAATATGGCCATGTTTATGACAGGTTTTGTCAGTTTCATTTGAGAACAGAAACGGCCCATTGCAAATAATGAATAAGATGCTTTGGAGGAAAAATTATTGCTAAAAACAAATAATTAACTGATTATGAAATCAAATCATTAAAGTCGATCATTCTGATGAGGTCTCGCTCAATGACACAAGAATATTTAGTTGACCTTTTCTCATTTTCACAGTTTGTCATCTCACGACCATGATGTGCATGCTAAGAAATGGCTGTAAACCGCTCAATATCATGGTCTGCAGCACCAGGGATTTGTCCTAACAGGTTTAATTAAACTCTGAAAGGAATTGGCTGTTTATTTTGGTTCTTGTGAAGGTTAGAAGGACAATTAGATGGAAGCATGTTGGCCTGTTCTGTTAAATTATTTTAAATCATTGACTTAATTAGAATACTAAATAATTAAGGTGCTTGTACGTGTTTGTGCTTGTGCATGTTCTTTTCTCCATTATATTTGCTTGAAAATTAAATTAAAATTAAATTTAAACCTAATTGTTAGTTGTATGCTTAAATAAGATAATTGGCATGACATACTTTTATAAAGTTAACCTGTCATGCATTATTATACACATTATTTATGACCACATGTTTATGAAGAGACTGCATTGAATATTTGTACTCTTAAAAATTAATTTATCACATGGCAGGGTAATCTAATATGAAGTATGAAAATTTGTGATTAAAAGATTGTGACCAGTTAAAGTTACAAGACCTAGGATAGACTTTCCCAAATGCAAAAAAAAAAAAAAAAAAAAAAAGTGCAATATGCAAAAGTCATACACATCAATAGAAGCACAAGCCAACAACACAAAGTTATTTAAGAAAGCTGGTTTAATGGATATTGCTTTTGTGAATTACTGGCAAGACTTAACAAGCAGAAATTTCCCGACAGCATTAGCTTCAGCGTACAATAGACAGCTCCAGCATGGTCTGGCAGGCCGAGGTGACTGCAGTATGGAAGATAAAGGTTTATTGGAAGACATGAGGTTTCACATGGAATCATTGACTATTTGAAGTCGGAGCTCAGGGCTACAGATCTTCTCTGCCTTGAGCTCCTCACACTCTCATTTATTTATGTATCCATCCATTTTAGCCCTGCAGAGATCCAAGAGCCCTATGTCACCTACAGAGTGCTGAAATAAACAACCTGCTACCGGCGTCACAGACAGATACATAAAGACGGCAATAAAAACAGCAAGGGTGCAAAGAACGAGTCAGGCAGCCACTGTCTCTCAAATCTCCCAGGATTCAATAGTTATGAAAACTGACAAAACCATCTGTGATTTAAAAAGAAGGCAAAATCTAATCTAGTTTCTTGCAAATGTGCAAGTAATTATTCAAGACTCCTCTTTCCCCCCCATTTCACAAAGCTATGGCGTCTTTCTTGTAATATGAATACGTGTCCCTTGGGTAGCTACATAATTGGACCTAATGAAACATTTATATGGCAAACATTTATATGGTATTTTGGAAACAGCAGTGAAATACAGCAACAACATTTAAGTGCAAAGCTGGTGACAATTGTCATTCAGTTCAGTAGATACCATGAAGTCAAACTAAAGTGATTATTATTTGAAAAATCAACACATTTTGAGTTTCAAAATGCCTGCAACACTGTGTTGCTTATTATGGATTGAGCAAAATAATATGTTAACACTGTTATTGATCCTCAAAATAGAATGGCTTAAATTCCAGAAAGACATTAACTGTCATTTTTGTGAAGAAAAGCTTTGAAGAAGAGAGCAGCTCTTCTGTGTCTGTGTTTATGTTCTCAGCAGGTTTCTCAGATGATGTCACTGCTGCATCATCACTGTCAGATATCCCAGAATTCCTCATGTTCTGCATGATAGAGGAGTGAACAATGAATTCCACATATATCTGAGATAAAGCTTTGAGGAATTCACATAAAAACATAAACATACTGAATTCACCACTAGGGTTGGTGGTGTGACAAGTCCTATGTCATCGTATGAGTAATTACATATCTTGCTGAGAAATTTTGGATTTGGTATTGGTTTATAAACATTATCCTGAAAACTCAAAATTATGATTGGATGAGAAGCATTTAAATGCACTAAATGCTGATAAACACACACATTTTGCTGCGAGATACATACTTTATTACTGCCTGCAATTTTACTTGACAACCTTAGATTGCACATAAGCTAATAATTTTATAAAAGCTTAGAAATTAAGCCCATTACATTTTTTTTTTGCATTGTTTTAACATTGTTTTCATAGAGCACTGCAGTGATGACGCATTTTTGTAGGCTAACACGTATGTTAAGCATCACCCTGGTTCCCTCAACAAAAATCCAATTGGATTTTTCCATTGGTGTTTGAATTATTGTGGAAAATAAGCTCTGTGGCCAATAAAAGTTGATGATTCTTACATGTTTTGTTCATCATGATAATCTTCACAAATGAACAATGGCCAGAAGTCAAAAGCTAAATGCTATAAACTAACTACACTACAATCACATGACTTAAACATCACCATCATTAGGCTTTTGACAACTCTTTATTTATTAAACATTTTCCCTTAAATTTTCCCTAAAATGCAAGAGCGTGATTATAAGCTCAGTGATGCTATAAAAGTGGACTAGTGAGTAGATGAGTTTACCTGTTCAGCCTGATTTGAAAGGGTTAGTTCACCCAAAAATGAAAATTCTGTCATTAATTACTCACCCTCATGTCATTCCACACCCGTAAGACCTTCGTTCATCTTCAGAACACAAATTAAGATATTTTTGATAAAATCCGATGACTCAGTGAGGCCTTCATTGCCAACAAGACAATTAATACTATCAGTGCCCAGAAAGCTACTAAAGACATTTAAAACAGTTAATGTGATACTTTTTGTGTGCCAAAAATACAAAATAATGACTTTTCAACAATATCTAGTGATGGCCGATTTCAAAACACTGCTTCATGAAGCTTCGAAGCTTTACAAATTTTTTGTTTCGAATCAGTGGTTCGGATCGTGTATCAAACTGCCAAAGTCACGTGAACTATTGAAATTGCGAAACACTTATGATGTAACAAAGCCTCATTTACTGAAATCACGTGATTTTGGCGCTCCGAACCACTGTTTCGAAACAAATGATTCGTTATCGCTGCTGAACCTTCAAATACTGGTTAGCGTTTGCTGTAGCAGTGCAGCACGCTTTTAGAAACCCTCCACCTTCCCCAGCTCCACCTGTATAGATCTGCTATGGGTAATTCATGTATCCTATTTTGTACAGCAGCAACATGTCTTAATTTCTCGCAGCAGTGTGTCATGTATATATTGGTCCTGTACTTGCAATGCAGCAGCATCAATAGCAGCAGCAGCAGCAGCAGCAGATCTATTCCGCCAAGACCAAACATATCAACATTGTCTTATCCATTTCCATGCCAAACACTCCAAGAGTTGTCATGATTGAACTAGATTCATGAACAAATGACTCCTACAAGCTATGGTTATTTTAATGAATCACTCAAAAGACTTAAACTCAAGATAGGGGTTTGAAAAGAGTCCTTCACTGAACAGCTCAATCACAGTGTTTATGTAATCAACATCTGACCACTAACTGAATTTTAATGAACACAGAGAACTAGAAAAAAACAACACATTTACCGTTAATGTAGACGACACAGAACCTTGAACTGAGGAAAATTTCAGGTTTTCGACTTTGCTGAATCAATTTATTTATAGTAGTCATACTCAGATGTCATTTAAGAAATCCAATCCCGTACAGATAGGAATGTCTGTAATTGCGATATGTTGTTATTTCTTCTTCTCATCTATTTTGACCTTTGTCGAAACTCAAATTTCCACATGGTGCACAGATTGTCCACTTCACATTCATGGATATGGCAAGGCCAGAAATATTTATGGAATAGGGTCTACCTATAGTCCCATCCTAATCAGTACATGAAATCACAGACATGAGACATCCACTGTTGATAACTGAAATTCAAACATTATTTGGAAATATAATTCCTTGCTCTGGACATTGATATTTTGTCCTTTTTCCCTTCTTTTTTTTTTTTTAAATGTTAGAATTTATTGGCATTAAATTTGTTGGTGATTGCCACCCCAAAAATCATTTTCTAGACCCACCACTGTGCTAGACACATTTAAATTATAAGATGATACCACAGAAAGATTTGTGAAGGACAGCACTAGCAAAATAACAATGCTGCCTCATTCCTTTTTCACACATGTCTTGGCATGATAACAGAATTTGTGACAATTTTTATTTTAAAATCAAACAAAATGGCTCAAAACAACTTGCATAAAACAGGGTAAGGGTCAATGGGCATGATGTTAGTAGACCTTCTTGTAGAAGAATTACAACACTGATTGCCCTTTTTCAATGGTAAAGGGGCTTCAGGAAGAATGAACTGTCATTACGAGCAAAATGACATTTGGGAAATCAATGAAAAGGCCTTTTAGTAAAGCGCTTAAGATTTCTGTCCCTGTTTAGAAGGCTGCCTTTATGTCTGTGGCAGCAGAGGATCGATTTGAAATAACAATAGTGATGGAGGCCAGAAACACAGAAAATGGCTCTGTTCAGAATACCATACTGCCACAATACTCCTACTATCTCTGCAGTATATAGTATGTATACTGTGCACAGTATACACTGCACTTATTTTTCTGTATGAGTGGGTGGCATGTACATCAAAATTGAGCATGGAATATGTTGTAGCCCATCACCCATTTCCATTTTGCTGAACATATTATGAGCTATTATGCAGCTACGACTTATTGTTTCACTTATTATTTGTAACTCTTTCCCCACCCGCATTTTTTTTTTAAGTTGCCAGCCAGTGCCAGCATTTTTGGTGATCTTCATAAAATTTCATGGCCCCCAGAATATTTTGTTGTGTGAATATCTGAACATGTAATATACCAAAAGATTTTTTTTTGTTTTTTTGTTTGTTTTTTACCAACACTCGAATGTGGGTAAGCTGAGAAATTGCTTGCTTTCATAACTTTTGCTTATATTCTCGTGAACTGACTCGTTTGCTATACTGAACTGCCAGTCAGAGTTCTCTCTCTCTCCGACAGCTTGACGCCGATTCGACAGTCGAATCGGCTGAAAAAAAGCCGATGAGGGCCAACTTCAGCCGACGGTGCAGAACACACTGAGAAAACTTAGTCGGCTGACACACAAAAACTGCGGTGTGTTCCGGGCTTACAACGCACATAAGCAATGCATTTATTGCTTGTTTCTGCTCTATTTTTGTCTGTGTTTTAATCCAGAGATTCTGTACTCTTTCAGAAGATGTGTAATAACGCCCCCTACCATATAACAGTGAAAACACAGAAAGCCGGAAAATTCCGTCATTGGCGGGGAAGCATGTGTCAGAAATGACGGAAAATTCCGTCAATGGTGGGGCGGGAAAGAGTTAAGGCATAGTATGCAGTATACAGCTGTTACTTATTCCTGGTTTTGTGTACCTTGTGTTTTTGTTACTTGGACTTAAAGGTTGCATTCTGCCCTGTTCTTTTCCTGTGTTTTTTTGATGATTAGTTCCCTGATTGTGTTATTGTGTGATTGTTGTTACTCTATTACCCTGTGTGTATATAAACCCTGATGTTTCCTGTGTTCATGGTAAGGCCTTGTCCTTCAATGGCTGTTATGTTGGTGTTCAAGTTCAGTTTTCCTGTATCTTGTTTTCCAGTATTTGGTTCTTTGTATTTTTTGTATTGTTCTAATTACCCTTCTGCACTTGGATCCAACTCTCCCTCATCTCTGAGTGTGCCTCATGACAACAGTGTGGACCCCCTCTCGAAAAAGTATACTTATTATGGAAATAATATACAGTAAGTGCAAACTCAATGTAATGTTTTTGGACACTTAACTGATGTTAATTGAAATTTAATGAAAATGTATTATAGTCTAAATTTAAATTAAATGCAATTAGCTAAACATTAAAGAGCTTTTTGATTCACTCAAGTAGGACTGAAGTACATCTTTAGAAGTAATTCCATAATTACTTCTAATGTCTTTGAAATATGTTTAAAGTGTGCTGCAGCATTTATGTTAATCTAAGGTTATGTTTACACGACAACAATGTCCAAAAAATGAAAAGTTTTTCCTTTGCGTTTTCCGCGTACATATGACAATGTTGTCAAAACAAACCCCGTTCACACGGATCCGTAAAAACTACTAAAAACACTGCATTATTCATGCCAGGCCAGTACTTGGCAATGTCACTTTGTAAAGAAACACCCGATAAGTTACAGTAACTCGAACCATTTGAGGAAACCGATTGCCGTAAACCATTTAAGTTTTAAAACCAATAAGTATGAGTAGGGATGCACCGATACCAGTATCGGTATTGGGCCCGATACCAAGTTCATGTACTTGTACTCGTAAAAATACACCCGATACCAAAGACCGATACCTCACGTGACGTAACTGACAGAATTTTCCGTGCACAGAGACACCGATGGCAGCAGCAGAAACAATGTCCTCAAGGGAGTGGAAATACTTCAAATTAATGATGACAACACGCACATTGCGAACTGCATGCTTTCAATCACAATTCGTTATCGATTAGTGAAGGCGGGATAGGCGGAATCGTGCTGAATGACACAGACTAGAAGCGCTCCCTCTCTCTCAGTTCTCCTTGCGCCTGAATGGTCAAATGCACACATAGTTGTCAAAATGTCCATCGTGTGGAGTATCTCACGTAAATACAGTCGGTTATGGCTTAAGTGGACGTAAACATTTGGGTGAAAACAGGATATGTGTCAGTATCCATGGATTCGGTCTTAAAGGGACCGTAGCCTATATTTGTCATTAATGTTAATAAAACAACAAAATATGTTAAATAAATGTATACATGGTAAATAAACCTACTGTATCTGAAAAACAAGTTTATTTAATTTGTATCTCTATAGTATTTGTTGTATTGTTTGTAATTTGTTTGTAAATTTCTTTTTATATAACAATAATTATATATATTGGAAATTATGCCCTTTGAAGGTTATTGGACACTGTGAAATTTTTGTTCTTTAAGTTTGTGACAAGCACATAAAAATTATTACTTTTTTCATTAGAGTAATAATAAAGAAGCTGTCCTATATTCATTAGTCTCACTGTGTTGTGCTTGGAAAACTGCAACATCACCAAAAAAAAAAAAAAAAAAAAAGAGAGAAATTAATAAATGTATAGGCATTGGTATCGGTATCGGCGAGTACTAGAAAAAAAGTATCGGTACTCGTACTCAGTCCTTTATGAGTATTGTAAACTCATATTTTGGTTTAGTCAATCATTAGAGTAAACTCAACTTAAAGACTTTAAGTTTATTTTATTCATTCAGTTTGAATTCAGGTAACAAATCTAACTAAGTCTTAACAACTATATCGTTACTTAAATGGTTTGAGGAAACTGATTGCCGTAAATGGTTTAAGTTCATCAAACTCAAAGTAATAAAGTTACATAAGACTAAGCAAAACCTAACATTGGCATAAAATGTTGACAGAACAGGAGCACTGTAAACTGATATTACTTTCAAAAACTTACACTTTGAAACCTGTTTTCAAAAGTTTGTGTTTTCAGGCCCCCAAAACACTGTTGTTGTATAAATGAACGGCCAAAACGCAAAAAAGTTTTCCATTTGAAAACGGTGTCGTGTAAACGGCCCCTCAAATATATATTTTAATGCCATTACTATTGAAATTTGTATGTCATGCATTTAAATAATTTGTAATGAAGTTGCAATTTAGTACATTTAAAATAGATTAAATGTAATATTGAATAACACACTACAGTTAAAATTACACTCAATTACTGTACATGTGCTTTAGTATGTTCAACACATCAAAATAAGTATACTTCTTTAAAGCACAAAAATATTATTAAAAAAAAAAATATTTAAAATGTATCTCAAACTTTTAATTTGACATTATTTCAAAGTGTCATGAGTCATGAAAGTGTACTTTCTTCAAGTATATAAGTGCACATTTAACACAATTAAGCACACTTCTTTTTCACAAGGGCCTAACTTTACTACATTCAGTAGGTATTAAGTTAGTATTCCACTCTAAATATAGCCAGAGTGTTAAACCCATGAGAAAAGCAGGTATCTCACAAAAACGTTGAAACACATGTATCACCATCTGAAGTTATTTTGTTGACATTTTGGCACTAAAATGACAGTAAAAAAATGCATCATATTTGTCATTGCCAGAATGAGATGAGTTACAAGCGTTTGAGTGCTGTGACTGATAAGGTCAGAAATGAAAATGTGTTGAAGCTTCACATCACGATGTGAACTGTGTAACAGATTGACAGCAAACAAAAAGCGATTATGGTCTAACAGGAATGGAAATAAGCAGGATCAAAGCAACATATTACACTGACTGGATGTCGTGAGATCTTCAGAACAGTTTAGGGACGCCACTGCACAGATGGTTTCTACATGACAGCCTGTCATACGCGCAAACATCACACAGCCTTTCAAATCACTGAGAGAGAGGGAAATGCATGCTGATAGATCACCCAACAATTAAAATGCCATCATTTACTCACTCTCATGTTGTTCCAATCCCAAATGACTTTCTTTCTATCATAAAAAGAGATTTGTGAAGCTGTTCTTTTCCATACAAGAAAAAGTGGACAGTGATTCATGTTAAGCTTCAAAATGGAAAAAGTTTGAATGTTTTCTGTAGCCAAAAATGACAGCTTTGTGTGAGTTCTGTCATGACAACTCTTAGAGTGTTTGGCATGGTAATCGATATGACAAAGTTATGTTTGGACTTGGCGGAATAGATCTGCTACGCTGCTACTGCTGGTGCTGTTGGTTATTGCTGCTGCTGCATTGCAAGTACGGGACCAATACATACTGCTGTGAGCAAGTAAGACATGCTGCTACTGTACAATATAGCATACATGAATTACCCATAGCAGATCTATACAGGTGGAGCTGGGGAAGGTGGAGGGTTTCTGAAAGCGTGCTGCACTGCTACAGCAAATGCTGACCAGTATTTGAAGGTTCAGCAGCGAGCTCATTGGCTACTGATACAGCAGGAACCAATCGGCTGTGCCCTATAAAGATTGATGTGATTGCAAGTAGAGCTGAGTTAAGGACCTATCAACCTGCGCCATCTAGAGTTTCATGACAGAACTTTTTTTTTTTTATACAAATCAACTAACATTTTACTCTTTACTTACTTAGTTATCCTACGGTTTCAGAAGACTTGGAATATAGCACATATAGTGCATTTATGGTATTTCTGACCTTTTAGAGCTTGACCACCACTAGTCATGATATATTTTCATTGCATGGACATACTGAAAAACATCAAATTTTTTGTTTCACAAAAGAAAGAAGCTCTTATATATTTGAAGCAGCATTAGTGTAAGTATATTTTTGTATCCCTTTTATAGCAGATGTGTTGTTTTAAGTAAAGTGCATTCACAAGGCCTTCAGTTCCCATTGAGTAATGTGCAGTTAAGTGGCTTTTTCAAGGGCACACTGGTGATAACACATCTTGGCCTCATTTTACAAATCTCCCCTTCTGGGATTTGAACCAGTGCCCTTCAGATTATTAGCCCAGACCTTTAAGAGGTACCGTCATTGTGTTTTTCCCTCATGGTGATAGCAGTAATAATAGACCAAGCAGATTAATGTTTGCTGGCACAAATAAGGTGTGCTTTGGTATCCCATTACTTTATTTTTTATTATTTTTTCTATTGCGGGCACAGATTTCATCCTTTAGTGGTTAGATTATATACTGTAAAAAAAAGAAAAAAGAAAAAAAAAGAAAGAAATGTACAGTAAAAATGTACTGTGTAAAAAAATGTGGTAGGAGCATTTTAAGTTTTACAGAATGAACTTAGATTTACAGTAATGTTAATATACTAAAGTACTACAATCGGTTTTGTACCTTTGTAATATACTGACAACCACGATAAAAATGTGGTACTAAGAAAGCCACGTGATGAATCAAAGTTAAAGGGTTAGTTCACCCAAAAATGAAAATTATGTCATTAATTACTCACCCTCATGTCGTTCCACACCCGTAAGACCTTCGTTCATCTTCAGAACACAAATTAAGATATTTTTGATAAAATCCAATGGCTCAATAAGGCCTCCATCGACAGCAAGATAATTAACACTTTCAATGCCCAGAAAGCTACTAAAGACATATTTAAAACAGTTCATGTGAGTACAGTGGAACTAAGCGACGAGAATACTTTTTATGTGCCAAAAAAAAAACAAAATAACAACTTTATTTAACAATATCTAGTGAAGGGCGATTTCAAAACACTGCTTCATGAAGCTTCGAAGCTTTACAAATCTTTTGTTTCGAATCAGTGGTTCGGAGCGTGTATCAAACTGCCAAAGTCATGTGATTTCAGTAAACGAGGCTTTGTTATGTGTTTCAAAATGTTTCGAAATTTCAATGGTTCACATGACTTTGGGAGTTTGATACACGCTCCAAACCACTGATATGAAACAAAAGATTCGTAAAGCTTCAAAGCTTCATGAAGCAGTGTTTTGAAATCGCCCATCACTAGATATTGTTGAATAAAGTTGTTATTTTGTTTTTTTGGTGCATAAAAAGTATTCTCGTCGCTTCATAACATTAAGGTTGAACCACTGTAGTCACCTTTCTGGGCATTTGAAAGTGTTAATAAGTGTCAATGGAGGCCTCACTGAGTGCAAAAATATCTTAATTTGTGTTCCAAAGATAAACGAAGGTCTTACGGGTGTGGAACGACATGAGGGTGAGTAATTAATGACAGAATTTTCATTTTTGGGTGAACTAACCCTTTAATCACAATTAGCTTTTCCACAAGCTGAGGTAAATAATAAAAAAGGAGCACAGTGTCATTCACACAAAATGGAAAACACCATCATGCTAACACACGACACTAAAATAGTGCAATAAACATACAGTAAGATGTTACATAAAACACTAATGTACATAATTGATAACAAAAAAATAGGAAGAAAAATAATTATTTAAGTGAAAAAAAAAAAAAAAAATGAAGTACTTATGAGATTTTGTTTAGGCGCTATGCTAAAAATAGCCAATATTTTTGTCCATTTTATAATCTTCCAAGTGTAAATCATAAGCCTGTCTGCTTAGAAAAGTATCATCTCCTCAACAAGCTGCATGATTTGAGGTCTGTGCAATTAAATTTAATAAAGTTAGAAGTTTGTTCAAATCACTAACCCCAACTATGAGTAATAATAGCGATGCTTGACTTGGCAAACACCATCACGGAGGTTGAATTTTAAAGTCTATTTGATTTATTACTCAAAAGATAAATCAGCCTCATTCTCTCATAGAATGAGATATAGAGACATATTTTACAACTGACAATTGAAAAATGGCCTCTAATTGATCCTCCACTAATTATAATATATTATGCATGCAGTATCTTGATGTGAGCGATGAGGCACAAATATTCTCCATTATTTATGAGGTAAATTTCAGGATTATGTTGCTGTAATCATCAGTGCTTTATGTGTCTCTGAGTTCATCTCTGTTTATTATTGAACCCACTGATTGAAGAGCAACTCTTCATGAAAGGTTCATAGAGTCATGAGGACTGTGAGACGCTGTAAGGTTTTCAGACACTCAGGAGGGTTTTCTGTTAGAGCTAATGAAAGTCAAATAGGAGAAATCATCACACAAAGTATGGTGGCTGTAATCCTTCTTTCCAGTTTTCTTTGGAATGGGGATTCGCAATATGGCGATTGTAGGAATGAAAATTCTGCTTTAAGCCCAAACTATATTTTGAAAGGCTATAGGTACAACTGTGCAAAAAACAAAGTATAGCTACTCCATTTGATGTGTACGTGTACACGGATGGTTGACACGTGTGCATTATGACAACTTGCACTCCTTCCCTTTAGTGTCTTTGTAGCCCTGACATATCTGTTTTGAATATATTTACAGATCTTTATAATCTTTTAGGCTAGAGTTGTACAAATTTGAGGACTTTCTAATCTCTTCGCACAATCCACGTAGCCATCCTTTGTTGTCGCATTTCTGTCCATGCGTTCCATTCGGAAGGGCTCATCCCTATGCCCTAATCCCTTCAAAGGGTTTACCCTCCGGAGTGAGAGCTTCAAAGGGATGAAGGGTGTAGGGGTAAAAAAAAAAAAATTTTTTTGGTACGCACTTCTGCGTCATCTTAACGCGACAATCAAGGAGGCACCTTCGTCTTTTTCCCCTGGTGTACTCTTTGTATTAATACGCATTCATTTACTGTAGTAACATTATAAGCTACTGCCGGTCTTTTACGTTAAATATAATGTACATTGTGTCTATGTATTTGAAACATTTGAATGGACTGATAAAGGTAGCTGTAAAGTATTTTTGTCATTTTGGCCATAAAAATGTACCAAATCTAACTCATATAAATATTACAGTTGTACAGAAAAATACTATACATTTATAGGTAAAATTGAACTCTGAGCCTCCTGTACCCATTCTGTGACTTCAAACAACTTCCCTGTACAAAGGATCATGGGGGCCTGAAGTGTCCATCAGTTGTACCCTTCAAAACCCTTCATTCCAAAGGGCCCTTTGAAGTGGCAAGTTTTGAGCACTTCGGTTTGGAACGATCCTTCAATATGGCGGCCATGATTGTTTTCACTCCTAAGTGCCCTTCGGAGGGCGATATATCCCGTTTGGAACGCACCGTGTCTCTTCTGTTTATTCAGTTTTTTTCTTCAACTACCTTATGAATCAATGGCCCTGTGGCACTGTTGCCACCTTGTGGACCAACTAATTAGTGCAAAAAAAAAATCAATGTGCATTCCATCGCTGTCGGCGGAAACCTCGTATCTCTAAAAATGCTACTTTTCAGGAAATGGAAAAAAAACACCTTTTTTAAATAATTAAACACCACATTGTCAAAGTTGATATTGTTACACATGGTCAGACACTTTCATGTCTCATTATATTATTAACATTTTTCCAAAATCAAGCTCAAATGGAGTTACAAGTTTTTTTACCACCTAATTTTAGAGAATTTGGGACGTTTTGTCCATCATTAGAAGTACATCACATTACGTTTTCATCCAAAAAAAAAAAAAAAAGCACGCCAAGCGTCTCGCTAGCAGGGCGATTACAGTTAATGGGTTAAAATTTCTTTAAAATTATGATAATTTTTTTTCAGTGCATATGTGAGAAACTATAAACATACAATAACTAGCATACAATTAACACAGCATCTAATGCCTTTCTGTTTTTACCAAAATCAAAATTTACCATTTTACCAAAATCAAGCTCAAATGGAGTTACAAGTTTTTTTACCAGCAAATTTTGGACAATTTGGGATATGTTTTGTCCGTCATTAGAAGTGCATCACATTACGTTTTCATCAACTAAAGGCAGGAACACACCAAGCCGACGGTCGGCCGTCGGGCAGTTTTCTCAGTGTGTTCCACACCGTCGACTGTAGTTGGTCCTCATCGGCTTTTTTTCGGCCGATTCGACATATTGAATCTGCGTCGGTGCTCGTCGGTGAGTCGGGCCATCTGACCAATCTGATTGGCTGTTCAACTACTGCCACCTGCTGGTACGGAAAGGCATTTCATCTTACGCAGGCGCAGAACGGATGTGATACTTGGCCGTCAACTGACGAGCGTCGGTTTGGTGTGTCAGGGCAACTTTGGACCCAGACGCTGCCAACCTGAGCCAACCCCGCAGTCTGCTGTCCAATGGAGATACTAGGTTTAGTCACAAGCTCTTTTTAATACTTCTCATTGGTTAGATAAAGTATTTGCAAACAACACAGACTGACGTAAAGGGTGACCAATAGTAATGATTTATGGAAAAAAAAAAAAAAAAAAGACGAAATACGGAGATACGAGGTTTCCGCCCAAAAGTGACGATTTGCGACCTGCACATACATCGTACAAACGGTTTGAAAAATCGGTATGTGCGACTGTGCTGATGATGAAATTCACATCATGTGCACTGTACACAGACCCTAGCAAACCTGTAAGAGTCAAGTACACTTTGGGCTTTACAGTAAAAAGGCATGCTCAATTAAATTCTAAATGGTGCACAAACACACGTGCAGGAAGTAGGTGTGAGGAGTGCACCTCTTCCTCTCTGCAGGAGATCATTTGTCAGTTGGGAGAGTTTCTCTGGGATGGTCCTCCAGAGATACTGGAGCTGCCAAATCCAAAGCCTCTGGTGTTTCTGAGCAGATGCTTCAGCAGAGAATGTGTAAGACGCCACAGACCTGCTGCTAAACTGGTTTCTGATATTTCATTATAAATTCTCTGATGGTTTCACCGACTCACATCTTTCATCTAGACTTGAGAGAATGAAAAAAGGGGCATAAATGCATCACAATCTCATGCAGGGCTGTTAAAATTCATTTCAGAGTGCTGTATTATATTCTAACCCTTCCATTTTGATAAAATAGTATGAGTAATGCGAGCAGGAATGATCTGAAAAGTGGGGGACACATTATAAATCTCATCAGCCTTTCTAAAATAAACATTATAAATCTCATCAGTTTACAAATGACTAGTTTCTATGGATACATTCATATGAAATATTATTTGAAAGTTTAAAAAGTAAACTTTCCAGAAATGTCAGTAACTGTAGAATCTCAGTAATATGAGTTCAATAAGTAGGTCTAAAATATTGTTACAATAATGCTGAAAATAAAAATGGTAGGAGTGCTAATATAAATAATTACAGTCGCAAACAGAAAAAGTAATATTATTTTTTCATTAAAAATTAAAACATTATAACTTAGCAGGAGCAGACTGAATGAGTAAGGTGCTGTTCACACAGGACACTTGTGAAAAATGAAAATTAATTAATTAATGAAAAATCTGTCATTAATTACTCACCCTCATGTCGTTCCAAACCTGTAAGACTTTCGTTCATCTTCGGAACACAAATTAAGATCTTTTTGATGAAATCTGAGAGCTTTATGTCCCTTCACCGACATTAATTGAGAGGTTTAGTCCAAATTTTCTGAAGAGACTCAATCATTTATGATGAACAGATTTAATTTAGGCTTTTTATTCACAAATAAACATCAGAACATAAACAGAAGCTTAACTGAACCTGCTTGACGCGTGAGAACAAACCTCTTGCGGAAGCTCAAACGTGTTGTGTAACACATGAGAATGAACCTCATTGGTTCATCAGGAAGCTCAAATGTGCTGCGTAACACGAGAATGAACCTCATTGGTTCTCACACGTCAAGCAAACATGCTTGAGCTTCCGTTTACCACAACTGATGTGTGATCTGATGAATGTTTATATGTGAATGTAAGCCTAAATTCAATCTGTTCATCATATAAAGCGATCATGTCTTTTCAGAAAATTTGGACTAAACCACTAAACACATATGGATTCGTTTTATGATCTCTTATGAACTTTTTGAAGCATCAAAGTTTCAATCGCATAGGCTGTCTATGGAGGCACAGAATGCTCTCAGATTTCTTCGAAACGATCGTCATTTGTGTTCTGAAGATGAACAAAAGTCTTACAGGTTTGGAACAACGAGTAATTAATGACAGAATTTTTATTTTTGGGTGAACTAACCCTTTAACTTTTGGGCATTATTTGACTGGTCTCAACCAACCTGGTTTCCAGAGGTTACAAAAAACAATGAAATAATTAAAAGTGCTGTAAGCGATTTCTGAGAAGCGCTGTTGAAAGTGGATTTGAAGAAAGACTATAGAAAGAGAGATGGCTGAAAGAGAAAAGCTCAGAGGAATATCATTGGAAAAAGAAGATTTTGAGTGTCATTGTTTGTCTGAAGCTGCTGTGCTGCTGCTGGCGACTAACAACCAAAACATAACCTAAACTAATCTTGACAAACTATATATCGTTTGAAAGCTTTCAGACTCTAGTTTTTATATTTGGTGACTGATTTTCAAAAGAAATGACAGAGCAATAGATAAATAGCAATAGATTCTTCATTTGTGATGCGGTGCCAAACTGTAACACGCTCTGATTCTTTCTGTGTATTTTTTATGTGTTTTAGGGATCGAATTCAAATCAAATATTAACATTATTGCACAAACTTTTTCTGAATAGGATGTCTACTTCATAAATATTTTGAAAAGTACACTGTAAAAAACAATAAGTAAAATTTACTTAATTTTTCTTTTGCAAGTTTTTGCACGCATATTTTTTAAGTAAATTTCAAATATGGAATTAAGTAACTCTACTTAACTTAAGTAAAATTAACAAAGATATAATAAGTAATTTTAACTTGGCCAGTAAAAGGTTGAGTAATTTCTACTTAGTTGAAGTTTCTTTTGCAATACATTTTACTCAAAAAATATAACACTGAATTAAACAATGCTTTTAAAGTGTATGCTTTATTTAGAAACATCTAAGTAAATTATACAATAGATATTGTGTAGACATCATATCTACATAATAAAAGTAATGCGGCATCTGAACACAGAGACCTCAATACTTGGTACACAATACACAATGACGGTAACATTCGATGGCTCGTTTTTTGTGTGTGAATGTGGCATTTTGAGTAGAAAATGAACTCCAAATGTCATAAAATTGCAAGTTACTAAACATAACCACAAAAGCAATGATAAAACAGTGTAAAAACAGCTGGAAAACAGTGAAAAATCAACCTAATTAATTATTCAAGGCCCAGTGCATAATGGGAACACCAGTATCAGAAAAGTTGAGTAGTTTTACTTAATTTTATAATGTTGATATTTACGCTTTAATTTCTACATGCTTAAATTGAGTACTAATATAGAATTTACTTAGTTTTTTTAAATTCTTGCCTGAACTAACTTTTTCATGTAAAAATTACATTTGTTTTTTCTGTAGTATTTACTTCACCATAAAATAATTTTTTACAGTGTATGGAAAAATATGGTTCAGATCACTCAAACCATATGTGGAAATTGAAGAGTCACCGGTGGAGTCTAGTTGTCATCTAGTGAAAAAGTTTGGTACTGCGCACAAAAAAATCTTACTGAAACTTTTTTTTTGAGATATCAACCTAAAATTCGGCACAGAACTTGTTCAGATATTTAACTTTGATTTTCTTTAAGTTTTAGAGTTGAAAATGTTTTGTAAAATATATATTTTATATAAAATATATATAAAAAATATATTTTATATATTTTAAATTTTCATAAACAAACTTCTATAACTTTTTTAAACTTTACTTTTACAACTTTTTTTTTACTTTTACAATAATCTGTGAAGTGTTCCCTTTAAAAAGATACCAAACTTAAGTCTGTGCTCTGAAGTATTCAAGTATTCAAGATTTAACAATTTAAAAGAAAAGTCATTTTCATATCTATGCTCAAAAAGTACAACTTTATATTTCCACAAACTTTGAAAATAAAAAGCTGTTAAACTCAGTAAGACACTGGCACTTCAGTACTAGAGTTGAGGAGTTCTGACGTACAACACAGAAGTGTTTTGTATTTTGGGTCTGTAGTTGATGAATGGCTGTCTATATGGGTCAAATTGACCCACGAACAGTATGCACGTAAAAAATTTCTGTATGCACATTTCACAACACATCAGCGTGTTGAAACTTTGCATGCATGTTCATGACCCTAAATGAGAAAAAGTCACAAAATTTCAAGAAAAACAATGTAAGTTAGATAGTATTTCAGATAGATTGAAAAAAGAAATGATAGCTCATTTTTACCATATGTGGCTGACAAAATATTTGTTTTGTATTGAAATAAGTGAGGAAAACCTCCTTTTTTAGCTTCATAGGGTAGTAAAAAACTAAAATAACAAAATATAACCAAGACATGTTATTATTTTGGGTCTGTACAGTTGCCTTAGAGCATTAAAATATGCGGGTCAAATTGACCTGCGAACATCACCAAAGGAACCAAAATGTAGTGTGTATATGTCAAAACACATCAGCGTGTTGAAACTTTGCATGCATGTTCATGACCCTAAATGAGAAAAAGTCACAAAATTTCAAGAAAAAAAACATAGGTTAACTGATGTTTCCGACAACTCAAAAATCAAAACGTGTCAAATTGACCCGCAACACAAAGGCTAAAAGCACATTTTAGTTCATATTCATGGTGTCTCAAAATAGTACAGTTGAGTACACTTAGATGTTCTTGAGAGTAGAAGTTTTAGTATATTAAGTACAAAATTAGTGCGTGAAAATAGAGCACTTTAAGTACATTATGGAAGTGTACTTTTTTTTTTCACTTGGGCATACTTAAAAAATGTTTAGATGCTGTCAGTACATCAGTATTACGTTTTATTGTCTGGAAGACTGGAGTAATGATGCTGAAAATTCATCATTGCCAAATTGTAATATTTTACAATATTACAGTTGTTACTGCTTTTTTGGTCAAATAAATGCAGCTTTTTTGAGCATAAGAGACTTCTTTTAAAAACATTCAAATATTTTACTGACCCCAAAATTATATTTTGACTTGTATTTTTATATTTTGTAATCTTTCATCAAAAAACAACTCAAATTCTCATAACTTGCTCTTCCTGTGATGTGAGTCACTCGATTTCTGACATATTGTAAGGCTGCACTGCAGTAAAGTCAGTTGCATTCAGATCCATCTTCATTCCATTATACAGCATTCACTTTTTTTTTTTTTTTACAATCCAAACAGCAACCAATGTATAAAATCAAGTCCTTCCCTATATATATTTTTTTCTTTTTCATTGCCATTTCACTTGAAAATGCATCACAATACAGTAGTAAAGTTGGTCTCAACTTCCATTTTATGTCAAATTTAAATGTCAATCAGTTTGATGCCATTTTATGGCGTGATGGAGTATCTGCTGCCATAAACAATAATTCTGTTACTTGTACCTGTTCACGTCTTCAGAACTATTTGTTTCTAACTTGAATGTAGCATGTCATGTGACGTTCGGAATGTGCTGAAGAGTAGCTATTGATAGGTGAGTGCTAGTCTTTGCACTGTGATCAAGCAAAATAAACCTTATTAAAATATAAAGATTTAAAGTGTCTGTAAGCAGGGAAATTTGTTAGTTTCTACAAGTGCAGACGTATAATGGCTGCTACGCCTTTGAGTGCTACTGTGGTTACATCAATTCATTACATATGTGTTTGTTTGTCCATTCGTCTCATTTCCTGTTCTCGTCCCCCATCCAAAACCAGCTCACAGTAGAGTGATGAGCGTGTATGTGGAGCGTGTATCTGCTCTCTTCATCTGCTGGATGCATTACAGATAAGAAACACACATACTGGCGCACAAGACTTCTAACCGAAAGGAAGAGCCTGACACGCAGCAGGGCGCCTATTGGAGTGTGCAGCTCTCTGTTTATTATCTCACTCTCTCTGTCTCTGTCAGACTAAACACGCATACACATTGTAGAAAAGCTTGTTTCAGCAGAGAGGTCCAAATGCAGATCACACTGCGCAAGACTGCTAATTATTTCCACAAAGACACAACAGTGTTTACGGATGTCAGTGCCTCAAAACAGCAAAGGCTTTTTTTTTTCTTTCTTTTTTTTTTTTTTTGAACTGTCTGAACTGTCAATTCTGGAGAAATCATTTCGTTTTGCTGTCACATCAAATATATATTCATGGGGAAAAAAAATACACTTTGACCAGCTGTTATAGTTTTATTACAGGAATGTTCTGTGTTCAGTAAAGTAAATCGATAGAATTTGTGGCATAATGTTAATTACAACAGAACATGTCTCAGGTAATGGTTACGCATGTAACCATGGTTCCCTGAGAAGGGGAACAAGACACTGCCAAAAAGCTCATTTAATAAGGCTCACAGAGAGCCTAACGACTTGGTCCCTAGCTGAACTCAAATAACAAATTTCCTAGTAGCATGTCCTACACTCGTCAAGAAGTGGATGGCCAAAGAACGGCTAAAAAAAAAAAAAAAATACTCCCAACACAGGGGCACCAAAGGAGGGTCACACAGAGAGCCTACAACTCAGTGATACTGCATAATCTGGCTCAGAGAATGTAGGCCTCAGCATGATGATTCTCTAAAGCAAGAGGAGGCCTAACTACATTCTGTGCTCAGGGCAGCTTCCAAGGAGGCTCAAAGAGAGCCTACAACTCTGAACTACTATTCAAGCGGAGCTCATGGGGAGCGGAGGCCTAAGTGTACAGTTCTCTTAGGAATGGCATTTACGAAAACCTGACTGAAATGTTTCAAACATTGAGTTTTCAGCTAGAAAACACAATTTTTTCCAGAATCTCGGAGATAAAAGGCAGATTAGAAATGGGCCTAAAATTTGTTAAAACTGACGAGTCCAGATTCTGTTTTTTGAGCAATGGGTAAACTACTGCATGCTTTAAACAGTCAGGCATAATGCCAGATTCTAAACCGCGATTAATTATGATCAAAAGATTGCTTAAATAGAAAAGGAGGAATAATATCTAAATACGAGCCTGAAGGTTTAAGCTAACTATTTCCAGCAAATCTGAAAGTGAAACTAGTTTAAACTGGCTAAAAAAGGTAGTAGAGATAGAGTGGTTTGACGAACTAAAAAGCGAGGGAGTTATCCCCAGCCGGAGATCCCTAATTTTACTATCAAAAAATAATAAAAATTCTTCACATGATGGAGAAGAAACCCCAGGAACAAGACAGGCTGACGGATTGAGATTAGCATTAAGAATATTGAAAAGAGTCTTTGGACTAGAGCAGTTCTTATTAATAATATCTGACAAATTTCAGCATTTTGCTTTTTTCACTGCTTTCTGATATTTAAAAAGAGTGTCCTTTAAAATCTCAAAAGAAACATGAAGCCTGTCCTTTTCCCACTTCCGTTCCGCTCTTCTACAACATCGTCTAAGAGAACGAATGGAATCATCAATCCAGGGTTCAGACCGAGTTTTAGACTGAAGAGTCCTAAAAGGAGCCACAGCATTTAAAACGTTAGAACAGGTGGAATTAAACCTGGAGAGGAGTTCCTCGACACTAGCATCACAGGAAAAATCGACAATAGATGGCATCACTTCATGAAAAATTGATGAAAAAGAGAAAGGCGGCTACAAAATGAGTCTATAGGTGCAGCAGCAGAACATGAGACAGTAAACATAACAGTCTTATGATCAGAGAACCCATTTTCACAGACTTCTAAATCAGTGATACTAAGTCCATGCAGAAGCACTAAATCAAGTATGAGTGGGAGTGGGAGCATTAACCCCGATGGAAGAGTCAAAAGCGTTCAGTAAATGGGTAAACTCCTTCGCTAAGTGATCACTCATGCAGCAAACATGAACATTAAAATCGCCGAGTACGAGAAGCTTGTTATGGTTCGGAGTCACATCACCCAGGAACTCAGCAAACTAAAATTTTGGCAGTTGATAAATTACCGCTATCAAAAGCGGATCACCAATTTCCAAAACAAACAATTGAAGTTCAAAGCTGTTGTAGTTGTTACTCACCACTGAACGACAGATAAAATGATCTTTATAAATAGAGACAAGACCGCCACCCCGACCAGTTGTGCGTGGGGAATTAAAAAACAAACATTTAGATGGTAAAAGTTCAGAAAAAGGGCTCAAATCCCCTGGACAAAGCCAAGTTTCAGAAAGAAATAAAAAATCCAAGTTCCGGGAGGAGAACAAGTCACTTAAAATAAAAGTCTTGTTAGTTACCGATCTGGTGTTAATCAAAGTCATCCTTAAATACAAAGGATTTGAGGAAGATTCCTTGCGTTGCTTTACCCGGGGGTAGAGAACGAAGATGTTTCAAACACACTCCTCCTCGATAAAAACGAGGAGAATATACACCGGAGACCACAGTCGGAACCAGGGGGATTATCCACTCCCGAATAGGATCCAGGGAACACCGGCGAACAACACGACCTCCAAAAACTCCATCCAAACAGAAATGTTTCAGCAGCGCCAGCCTTAGCTTAACAGCAGTGCCACCCCGTTTTCCCCGGCGTCGCCTGCGCCTCCAGGCCGGTAAGGAGCAAGGCCAGCGGCGTAGATGCCCAGGTATAGACGATAGTATGGGAGGAGGAATATAATGAGAGCCATTCTGTAATGGCAGCGCATTTGCAGAAACTTGCCACACACATCGACGCCATCTTGAAGTAGGTCAGCCTTTGACGGGTCGAAGAATCTCATAGCGAGAGAGAACCTAACAACACTCCAGACCTAAAGCAGAGGCCAAGGAAAGTCACAGAGAGCCTAACAAGCTGACTAGTTCCTTCTGTCATTTCAGTATAGGGTAAACTGTGCGGTTAGGGTCAGGCAGCGGTTGTAGGGCTCTTCCCATTGGTTCTTTCAACTTCCGTCCCAAGGCTACTTCTGCTGGCGTAAACCCTGTACTTTCATGCCAGGCAGAATTAATGGCATACCTGAAGTTTTCCCAAATATCCACTCAGAGGAATGTCATGAGCATACTGTAAGAAGGATTGTCGTAGGGCAGAGGGAATGATTAGTTGGAGTTTTTGACCGTCAGGTACACTGTGAAATAGAAAGCCATTTTCAACAACATAGTGAACTCTGGCCATGTCAAGTGTTGTCTGTTTCCCTGCTTTAGTGACTAGTTCTTGAATCTCATCGTCGTTGTTTTGAGCTGTGACAATTTGCAGCTCACTTGCATCAGTTTGCACTCTGAACGTCTTAGAGAAATCAAGGGTAACTAAAACTGGAGCTTGTACAAGGTCTTGTTTTATGGTGTCGAAAGCTTGCTGACATTGCTCATTCCATTCCCATGTGGCATTCTTCTGTTTTAGTGCATGCAATGGGGCTGCCTTTTCAGAGAACTGGGGTATGAAACGATGATACCACCCTGCTAAACCAAGGAACCTTTGAACGTGTTTGATGGATTGTGGTATGGGAAATGATTCTACTGCTGAAACATTGGCTGGGTCAGTCTTTACTCCTTCATGTGTCACGATGTGTCCAAGGAATGAGAGTGATTGGAAATATGTGAAGACTTGTTGAAGAAGCTGGAGATGTTCTGAAATGGTTTTTGAGTAAACAACAAGATCATCAATGTATACCATACAGCCCTTTCCTTTCACCTCACGTAATACCTGTTCCATCAGCTGTTGGAAGGATGCTGCAGAGTTTTTCAGGCCGAAAGGTAGACAAAGAAATAAGTATAGCGACTGTAGATGTTACAAATGCTGTTTTTTGAATGCTATCTGCATCCATTTCCAGCTGCCAGTAGCCACTTTTTTAAGTCTAGAGTGCTGAAAACTGTTGCTCCATGCAGAGACTCTAAGATATCCTGAATTTGAGGCTTAGGATAAGCATCCAGATGCGTCTTAGTGTTAAGGCCTCAATAATCTACACAGAATCTGGAACCTCCATCCTTCTTTTGAACTACAACAATGGGTGAGGCCCAAGGTGAAGTAGATGGTCGGTTGATTCCTTTGTCTAAGAGTTCCCGTACTTGTGACTCGATGAATTGCTGCTTCTCCATTGAGACCTTGTAATCATGTTTTCTTACTGGGATTTCATCGACAGTTATGATACGATGCTTGATGCAGTTAGTTCGACCAATCTGCTGAGTGCACACAGTAGGCCAACTTAACATAAGATCCTCTACTTTCTTCTGTGTAGTGAGATCTGTGTCTGATGCTTGGGCTAGCATGGAATCTGCTAGAGACTTTCTTCATCACAAGTAGGTCCTGGTAGAGCGAGATATAAATATGTAGAGGGTTGAACATGGTGTTGTTGAAAAGGAAAAGTTTTTGGTTCTCGTATTGCAGGCATACTGTACTGGGCTTTGTGGAAATCCAATACCATCTTGGACTCTAACAGAAAGTCGATTCCTAGAATAATTGGAACAGTTAGATCAGAATTTTGCATGATGAAGAAAGTTACATCCGTCCTTGGACTTCACATCTCCAACACACTTTGCCTAGGGAGTTTTGTCTCTGTCCATTGGCCAACAGAAACGTTTGGTCTCCACTGGGTTGACATTCTTCTTGACGACTTAACCGTTTCTGAGATCTGGGAGAAAGGGAAGATGATGTGATAACACATCATAGTAATCCAGCAGCTCGCCCTCGTCACCTGCCGAAGAATGAGAAATATTCATACCTTTCTTGAATTCATCATCGAGCTCCACCTGTGAGCCCCACGATTTCAGTCTCCTACTTGCCTCAGCAGGTCCTGAATTGCAAGGCACAGATGATTCTCCCAATTCCCTTGAGAAAAGGGACACACGAGAGCAAAGTTTCATACAGCCCCCTCAAGGACTGAGCTTGCATGCTTCTCGCACAGGCAATTAACACACATATCATGTTTGTCATCGGGTGTCAGATAATGCTGACGTGGATAAACACATCTCCTAAAACTCTTAGCACTAGCGCTTGCCATAGTCGCCTTTTAGACATGTTTCAAACAAATGGTCTCCTGAAGACAAGAAAGAGGATGACGTATTCTACAGGTGCCCTTTTATACAGTCGCACCAGTAGTGACGTCATAGGCTGGAGACATCCACCCCTGAGGATGTAGTGTGTTCATATTCGAAAGCGAACTTTTGGTACTCGGTTCTTCTTTTAAATAAGTACTTACTTTGCAGCTGTTGCAAAACGTAAGTTATATATAGTATGAATGTGTGTAGTATCAATGCAATCAGAATGTACTGCATCCTTTATGTTGTCTTTATCATGTTACAGTGTCAGTTGTGTCGCTTCACCGCCATTCCAGAGACTTCAATAAATAAATAGCTGCTCAGAGGCCTTGCAGATTTGGCCACCAAGTGAAAAGACTTTCCTTGAAAAGGACTTTGGCCATTTACAACTCATCATGGGATAGTAAAGTGTCCATTGGATGCTCACTGCAGAAACTCATCGGAAGTAGTAAGTAATACTGTGAATTTACACATACTCTTTTCACATGCTCTTATTTGGCTGCTATAACTTGGAACTTGTATTCTTGTTTAAGTACTCATATTGTTCAGAATTAATGTTTTTATTACATGATCTGTCAATTTGCCTAACCTTTTATGGTGCCTGAAGTACAAATGAACTTCTGGTTATGCATTGCCAATAATTCCTGTAACTGAGTTTGTGCATTGTAAACAGTCCCTTTTAGATATCCTTTCCAAAAGCTACCAGATTTAACAGTGAGATGTTGTCATGACATTGAAATTGAATGATGATTTTGTATAATTTTACACAGTCAATGTTAGTATGTGACTCAAGGTATGACGTCAGAACCCAGAAGACAATTTTGCCCCGGTTCCTTCGAGATTTTCCTATAGGGTTTTATAATGTTTAAATTTTTTTTTTTTTTTTTTTTTTTTTTTTTTTTTTTTTTTGGAAAAGTAAATAAAGCCTGTGGTAAACATAGCTTGACTATACTTTGATATTTTTGTTCTACAACATAAATTACACACACCCATAGCGAAAATGAGGATTTGAAAATGAGCAACCACTTGGTTTCTATTTCGTGAAGTAGCCATGAATTCTAATTGTTCCAGCATCCTGCTCCTCATAACTTCCAGTATATTCTGGCTGTGATTGTATTGTACCATGCATTATTTTATGCACAGATACTACAGTCTGTCAATAGAGAAACATGTTTTAGCCAGTGCAGTGGTGCAGCTACAGCATATGCTAACTGCCAAAGCTAACGCGAATTTCCATTCATTTGAACATTTTAACATTTAGTCTTTGGTAAAGTGATGGAATCTCTTGAAGGAGTGCAATATAGCACTAAACAATTTGTTTCAAAAGTGACTTTTGGTGGTGAACAATAAAAGTCATGAGAGTAATGTTTCCTTATGAAAGTGTTGGAACAGCTTGCTTGTGAATAAATTCAGGAGAAATTGTTTGTAGACGTATTAATGTGCCTGAAGCGGTGTGGCAGAACAGCTTTTCCATCTCTGTGGTCCATTATCGA
The DNA here is from genome assembly GCA_039654765.1 of Mylopharyngodon piceus. Lineage (NCBI taxonomy): Eukaryota > Metazoa > Chordata > Actinopteri > Cypriniformes > Xenocyprididae > Mylopharyngodon > Mylopharyngodon piceus. The sequence continues at coordinate 11,241,891 of CM077450.1, forward strand.
CCGAGAGGCGACCAGAGTTACCTGAGCCCAGATGACCTTGTGCTGAATGTGTTCAAAGCGCACCAGAGTAGAGCTGATAAGAGACCAATTTCCCATCCCCTGCTCGCTCTATCAATCATGTGTCATTGTGTGTGTGTGTGTGCGTGTCTGAATTCAGTCTCAAAGCCTAGCCATTTTCATCACTAACAAATAAGCAGAATAGGGTAGGCAATGCAAGTGACCCAAGCATTATCCAATGAGCAGAGCTCAAAGCTAGCTGTTTTATGCTGACCTTTATGGTCTTCAAATATAAAGTGTGTGTGAAATGGGAGACAGTGGGGGAAAAGAGGAAAATAGCTCATCTAACCATGAACATTATGTCATAATCTACGCTTCCCTCTGCTGTAGGTCTCAAATATCATCCGTGTTCACGTATGCAGCAGCAAGATGCGTCACACCAATTTTGACACCAATGACACTGAATACAGTGACACTGAATAGAGTGAGACATTACCCAAACAAGTCAAGGTGAGGAAGAACTATTCAGGGATGTTGCCAGGAACAGTGCAAAGCAGAGTTTCACGACTTCACACTTACAAATAATCAGATAGAGTAAAAAGTATGCATATTTGGTGTGCTGTCCAAGGGGAGGACTCCGAGCTTGGAATTTAGCCTGAACCCAGAGTACTCCCCCCGTATCTCTGGTTAGGATAGTAACCAGGCGATTGTGAGGAGACGGGGTGGTGGAGGGAAGCAGAAAACTGTCGAGAAACATAGGTGAGTTGGCTATGTATAAATATAGGCCTCCTCTCATACTGATTGGATAGGCAATTTGAACGTGTTCCTCCCGTACTTAGTTAATAAAACATTATTTAGTGATTTATGGTTGGCGAGCAATGTCACAACATGCAAATAACATGACAATTTCAGTCTTTCTAGTAAATTTTTCCATTTAGTCTTTTTTTTTTCTTTATTCAAAAAAACGCACACCCCTCCCTTCATTGCTCCCCCCAAAATGCATGAACAGACAATGCAAGAGAGGATGTTTCTTTATCATAGCTGAAGCGAACCAAAATAATAGCTACAGATGTGTTGTGGTTCTCGTTCCGATCCACTTTCAACAGTGTGTTAAGAAACATTGCCATGAAAGTATACTCTCTTTAAGTCTCTTTAAGGCCTTTTATTTCATTCATATTATCTGCAAGAATGGTTTATTTTTTTTATTTATTTGAAGTAAACTGCAAGTGTCCATTCAATACAATTAAGCACACTTCTTTTTTTAAGGGAAATTATGAAAAATGTATGAACGAGTTCTAAATTAAAATGAAAAAATAGAGGTGAAATACCCTTCATTAATTACGTTGAATTTAATATATAAATATAAATCTGTATATTATTTAAATAAAATTAATAAATAAATAAATTGTATTCACTATGAATAAAATAATGCAATGGAAGAAATAATATTCTAAATATCATATAACATAAATACATTTTTAGCATTGTATAAAATTATCCCCACCACTACCACCAAACACACATACACCAGACTGCAGCAGTCAAACCGTATGTCAATACAAGCTTTATTGATATTGTATGAATTTTCCATTCATGTAATTCAAGATATGTTCAGTGCTTTATACACCATGTACTATTTCTTTATTTGGAAGTGTGATGGAGATGATTATCTGGATCACACCCCTCCACGTCTACAATCTCATTAGCACAACATGTTACTGTACGCATCTGTACGGCAGCTCAGAAGTCTTTATGAATTCTGTATGACAACATAATGCTCTCCTACTGTGTCCTACATTTTTGATTTCAGCAGCTCTGTAATTTCTCTTCGGTTTTCTCTCTACAGTTCAGCTGAGATAGATCCCTTGATGTGCAGAACACACGCGGTGGAATAATGCCATGAAATTAAATTATTTTTTATTATTGTATTTTAACACATAATGCTTATATTGGCAGATGTTGAGTCTGGCCCCTTTAAAGTAGATTTGAACCCACCCTTAGAGAAGAGTACATCATCAAATCAGTTCTATGCATTTCCTATGAATTTTCAAACAACATTTCAGTAACCATCAGAGTCAAATCAAGCTCTTTTGGGCCCTAGCAATCAGCTAGTGCTGTATCCACACTAGGGGCCCTGGGGACCCTAGTGGTCAGCGCTGAGGATGTAACCATAGCAACAATACGCTGAATAAGTGCTATCCTTTATTGGACAGAGCATTGACAAAGGTGTGGCATTAGAGCTCCTGATATCAGAGCCTGCGGTAAGGATATTTCTGTCTGTCACACTCTTGCGCTCTCACTCTCTTTCTGTGTCTCTCCAGGTCTCTGAGCACAAGCGTCATCACACCTGTAATTCGTCTTCATGTCCAGAGGGTAATGAAAATGAGAGGGTCACCGGTAATGAAATGTCAGTGAAACACAAGCTCCCTCGGCTGTACAGAACTTCATTCAACAGGAATAGTGCATTAATGACAGTGAAAGAGCACTGAGAGATGGTGCATGACTGTAGCTGTGTTCCAATCCACATGCTGCCTACATGGGATATGTTGAGAAAGTCAGTTCAGCAAGATCATCAGAAGCAGAGAGGGTTTAAAAAAAAAAAAAACTTCACATGGTGCAATTGGATGATTGGAACATGTATTTTATGAAACATGACAGTGTTTATTAAATATACTGTTGTCTGTGTCCTTTAAAAACACAAACACACGGCATGGAAAAACTCGTGTTACCAGCAGGAGTGATTGATAATACATTAGATTTATTGTGTTTTGACAGGAAGCATCGGAGTTTCTTGTATTTGCTGTGAATCTGTGCTCTGCTTTGACACTGACAGCATATAGCCAGCAGGAATAAAGATGAGAATAGAGGAACAGCAGCTGCTGTGGAGGAGAGAGTATCATAAACCTCTGCAACAGCTGGAGAACAGACATCTGTCTATTCTCTACAGAGAAGAGACATGAAGTATACAGTCAAGAGGGGAAGCCAATCAGAGCGTGTTGCCTTAGTGAAATCAGTGGACCACAGTGGCACACCTATCAAATGATTATGGCCTTAAGCTACAAATTAACATCAGTGTTGTCTTGCATTATTGCAGTAAAGGAAATGTTCTTAAAAAAAAAAAAAAAGTTTTCATTATTTGCTTTCAGGTTACTTGTGATGCAGTCAATCTCATAACATGCCATAACCAGTGACGACACACTTGGAGCATAAATGTACCATTTTTGAATATGAATATGCACCTTTGACTGGGATAATTTTCAGAGAATAACAACTTAAAAATATATATATCACACTCTTAGCTGCGCGATATGACTGTATATCAGCACGGCTGTGATTGCGGCCTCGTGCCGTAGGTATTCACAGCGTGCGGATATACAGCCATATCGCAAGGCTACGAGTGTGATATTGCGTTTATACAACAGTTCGACGGCACATGTGTGTAAATAAATAAAAAACAACAACCGAGTGTCTTTAAAAACCCTCCTTTGTGCAGAACTACTTCCTTTCGCCATGGATTCAAATCTCAAGTTGACAGTTTAACAGTTGAGCTAAAGCCTCCGTTACTAATTCTAAAACGTCACTTCAGAACTACTAACGAAGGAACGTTGAGTCGCTTCATTGAAGCTTATTGTATTATGTAGAGTAGAGTATTAAGGTATTATGAGAAAGATCGACTAAACGAGTGTATTACCTGCATCTGATAGCATTAATTCTTCAGGTCGATGTCCATAATATTATATACATTATAAAAAATCTGTTTGAATGTCTTCTGAGGAAAGCGATTTCTTTGTCTTTGTCCTTTTAAAAGTTAAGTGGATTTCCCATTACAGCATTAAAACAACTTTCTTGTTCTGACTCACTCATAAAGACAGCCTTTGCCACCATCTAATGGCATAATAATATAACTTTCACCTCAGTCCATTTCATAATCTCTAACGGACCCTTTCTCAATACCAAATACAGCATATTATTTATATAAAATATTTATTGAACAACAGTTTTTAAATTAACAACAATAGCCATTATAAAAGACAATAGCAAATAAACAAACAATTTAGTCAAACGTAAAAAAGCAGCGCTCTAGTACAGGATTTAAGTTAAATATAGCCAAAATATAAAGTTATGAATTTTCCCCTTAACCTAAATCGTATTGCTCTGGAACAAGTAATAGATTAATAAGACCAAAGCTTGCCTGTTTGATATACCCCAAATTAATTATATCTCATGTTTAACCACTATCTGCATAAGATCCAGTGACAAATTCCAGAAGGACTGGCCAAGATGAAGCTGTTCTCTGTAGGTACATGAGTGCTGCAAAAGCATCTTAACAAATTATAAAATAAGTATTATGTTTATTATATATGAGTCACTGTCATGTACTGCTCCGAGACACGAAGGTTCAGGATCCAAACGCAGTATTTATTAAAAGGGTAATCCACAATCGTAATCCAAAAGCCAGGTAAAAGGTCAAAACACAAGGTTAACAGTCCAAACATAAACAGGGAACAGGAACACAGACAGACAGAGTAAAACCAGGATCAGGCAACAGGGTCAAAACCAAGGAACAGAAAACCAAGGAACAGAAAACCAAAAGAGCGCTCAGAAATGCAGTGCTGACACGTACAAGACTTCGCAGCGAATAACAGAAAGAACCAGGCTTATATAGGGTGAGCTAAAAAGGCTAATGAGCCACAGCTGAAAACAATGAGTGCTGATGAGTCCAGGCAAAGTATTATGGGTAATGTAGTCCTTGATGGAGTGACAACTGTCTGGTGTGGAGTGCCCTCTGGTGGCTATCAAGGGTAGTCCAGCTGGTGATCGTGACAGTCACATATTTGAGGTCTAAATAACTACATTATCACCTAAAAAAAAAACTACATTTCTTGACACAACGACAGTAGTATTTTTTTTTTTTTTTCCTAATGGTGGATTTGCTGAACCACCATGACAGTCGCCGCAAGTGGAGAGATAGAAACGGTGAAACGGTTCTAGTGCTGATACTGGGGGAATATCGCAGCCAATCAGATTCGAGAACTAGAAAGAACTGTTGTGTGTGTGTGTGTATATATATATATATATATATATATATATATGTATGCTGTGTTAAAATTCTTCAAGAAATTCTCTTTTTGTGTTCCACAGAAAAGATCAAATCATACAGGTTTAGAACCACATGAGAATGACTATAATGACAGAATTTTCTTTTTTGTGTGGGCTGGATTTGAGCTAGATTTGACCATTAATTTAAAGCCTTCACATTTTAGCTTGACATTTCACTGAAAATGCATGAGAAGATAACATGCTATGAAGAGGGAAATAATAGGAAAAAGAGTGATGACTTTAAAGCTTTTACTCAGAAAAGGATGGAATTGGTCACTTAAGGCTTTCCGTTGCCCATCACTCAGTCTGAGATCCATCCCTCTGGCTATTTGTAATGAAAACACATGTACAAAGGAACACTGTGTCAAGGGTGATTGCATGTGTGTGTGTCTCTTGCACACTCTGTGAACAGGAGATTGAATGGAAGAAAAAAAAGGTCCAAAGTTACAGGTGCATCTTAGGACTTTCACTCAAGATGCATTGCATGTGTTTGTGTTGTATGCCTGTGGCTTTGTTGTAGTGAGTGTAGTTTTTTCAAATGCTGGATGATATTAATGAATTAACAATATGAATTTAAATGTTACACTCCGTGTCTACATATAGTCAAAGTGAATAATGACCACTGCAACAGTGAATCCACCTCAGCCATGACAACATTTAGGTGTTTGCGTCAAGCACATTGCTGTAGCAAATCGGCAGTATTAATCTAATACAGTATTAATCAGTATTAATCTGAAAAATACAGTATTAATTGTCTATCAACTCTCAGAAAAGGATATTTTCCATGGCCACAGAAAAAATAACGCTTTCTTACTATGTACAGTTCTACTCAAGAGCATGTAGCTGCATTACGTCGTTAAAGGGGCTTTGTTTTGCAAGCAGTGACAACAGAATCAATACTTGTTAACGTGCACAAAAGTTTTAACTAAATCACGAACACATAACTAGTCTAACCAAACACATACACGCACTCACGCATACATGGGTAAAATGGAAAGTGAAAGTGAATGAATGAATGAAACAGAAACAAGAGAATGAATCTATGGAAACATAACATAACAGTCAGGTCCACTTGAACAGAACCATCAGCACCTTGTTAACAAGGGGTCTACAGCTTATACTAAACCTCCGTTTAAATGTACGATACTTGCACAATGCCTTAGCCATTGAACGAGCCTCTGGATATGCAGCCTCAGTAGAAAGTTTTGATGGTTCAGTAGTTCGATGGTTCAGTAGTTCAGTGAAGTTCATCAAGGGATGAGGAACTTCAGCGATGTTAGTCTCGGTTATGGTCGGGGATTTACAACAGGGCTGTTTGTAACTTGAGGCCCCTCCGGCTCCACGGTTGCGCACTGGGTCCCGCGGCATCATTGTCAGACCGGATGTCTTAAGTCTTTTCCACACAAACAGCAACAAGAAGAAAAAGGGAAGAGGAGGGGGGTCACTGAGAATGTGCCCTTTTAACTTCTGCAGAGTTTGGCTTAATCAATGATAAAGGTGTAATTTTCAAGCTGGAAAGGTTTGTTTGTTTGGAAGCTGACTCATTTGCATGATCAGAGCGAGCTGGCAGTTTGTGTCCGTTTATACGCTATAACAAGCATACCGTCCATGTTATGAGGAGGTGATATACATCAATGTGAAAGGTGCTAAACAAGGATTATTTTGATAGGAATCATATAGATGAGTTTACATTAACTAGTGGTTCAATCATAAAGCATGCATGAAACAGTATACAATACAAAAGACACTATACAAGACTATACAAGTTATAATAATACGCACAATGTCCTGGAAATATGCATGTTCATTCATAGAAAAGTTTCTCTCTGAATTAACGGAAATAAATCCTTTTTATGGGCCTTCTGTGGCCTGTGCTTGCATATGGCTCCTTCTCTCACCAGGAATGACTCTGAAGTTCATTAATTGCCTGGCTAGTGTCAGCAGCGCAATATGAGTTGATAATGATCAGTGGGAAGCAGACTTCTAGGAGCCTGCTTGGACCATTGCTTGTTACATTCTTGAGGGGTCTGCTGGATTATTCCTTAAAAATAACAAATAATTGTGTGCCTTATTGGTCTAGCCGCTACAGTGCATTTGCTGTCCATGGTGCTGAAAGTCTTAGTTAGGATAAGTTGTTACTTCAAGGTTCAGACTGGTAACTAAAATATTTTTTTCAATGGCCAATGCCAATATCTAGAGAACATGGGCTGATATCATGCTTATGTGCTGTATGTGTACCTGTAACAGTCTATAAAATCTTTAAAAAGAGCATGAACTACACAGCAAGCAAGTTGAATGGGTCACTCACCACTTGCAAGTTTTTTTTTTTTTTTCTTTTTTCTTTTTTAAATTGGTGCTACATGACTAAAGAAAAAAAAAAAAGGGGGGCTGTGACATTCCTTTTTGCCAAAAAGGTACAGGAAAGCTTAATCCACTCATAAAGCACTGCACTGTGAATGCTAAAGTATGATATGTATTTTTCCACAAAAGCCCTGTATGTGTCAGAAGTCTGATGGATGACGCATTTTACGTTATATTGCTGATAAATAAAGGGGTATATCTTGGTGCAGGTAACACTAAGCAACAGCACACATTGTTAATTTACATGTACTACCTCCATTGTAACAATAATACAAAGCTGGATGAAAATCAGCAAAATTATCATTGGAGCTGAACTAAGATGAAAATCAGAGATTCATTGAAAAAAAACAAACAAACAAAAAAAAAACCCTTGGATATATTAATATTTTATAAACCAGCTGTTAACAGCCACACACGCTATGAGTCCATGAATATTTAAAAGAAAAATCAATGTTTTGGGTGTCATAGGTTCATTTCTCAAATTCACCCATGAAGGATGGAGGATAACGAAGACATGTAAATGTTGCTGTTTAATCAGTGACAAGCCATTATAAATTGTTTATTTAAATGAATTTAGAATTGAAAATAGTCCACCCCCAAGTCCCTATGATATTCTACTGCCTCTGGTCCCTGTCAGTCTTTAACTGGGATTCCCCCCTGTTTATCATCCGTCAAGTACAACAGCACACTTCTGGGTGTCTCTGAGATTTGAACAAACCCCTAACCCCAAGTAACCCCAGTCTTGAGCCCCATCATCTTGAGTCTTGATTTTGTTATTTCTATCATTTCTGAAGTCTGCAGTCAAGATTATCAAGTTAAGACTTAAGAGGTCTGTGGATGCAGGTCCAGTGTCCAGCTGTCCTTACTACTATGTTGCTTTTAAAGAGCGTTTTGACCTCAAATATTAAAGGTTTCAATGAAAATATCAATTTTCAATAGTTCCAGTGGGCCGATAGCTCTTAATGTACATGAATGAATGAGAGCATTTAGAGTGCACAGAGTGCACAGTGAGAGTAAATTGAATTTGATGAGTTGTGAGCCTGAAGTGCTTTATTGGCATCTAAACACACAAGTGACTGGCTGGCTTATGACGAATAGACTGAGATAAATTCGATTTCTGGAAGGCAAGAGTAGCCCAAGAATGTAAAACTAGCACTATATATCTCTATGTGTTGCTTTAGTAATGTGTATAAACCACAAATATTTAATTCAGTGTGCACATTTTTTTATTTTATTTTTTGTCAGTGCTGGATTTTCACTCATAAAAATAAACCAATTGGATGTTACAATCAATTTACATTGGGTTCAAAGAGAGAGAATCAGAACATTGGGGGTGTGAGTTGAAGTCAGTAGTCTATTACAGCGTTATAATAACTGTATTCTAGCTGTCATAATAAAACATACACTTTCAAATCAGGGCTTTGATCAGAGTCATATTCTATTACTAATTTGGTAACACTTTACAACAAGGTCCCATTTGTTAACATTAGACAATGCATTAACCAATATTAACTACTGTAACAATGAACAATACATTTGTTACAGTATTAATCTTTGTTAATGTTAGTTAATAAAAATTCAACTGTTCGTTGTTAGTTCATGTTAGCTCAGGTTCATTAAATAATATTAAGAGAAACAAATTTTGACTTTAATGATGTATTAAAAAAATGTTGGAATTAACATTAACTAAGATTAAAAATGCTTTAAGAATTTCTCGTTGTTAGTTCATGTTAAGGGTACAGTATGTAAGTTTCGCCTTTAGAGGTTGCTTATTGAAAACAATAACAAAGGACTGCACTAAAATGTGCAGTGCTGGGGAGCTTCAGGACCAGGGTTGGGAACCACTGTTAAGCCATTGTAAAATGCTGATTGACTCAAAGAGGTTTAATAACTGGAGAAATTAGCATTCATATTCATGTCAATGGCAGTTGCTCAGCTGACACAGGACTAGAAGTAAACGTGACTTACATGCAGCTATCTTTGCTCACAGGCACTCAGTTTTGCCTGAGCTGTAAATGTCATGTGACTAATCTCTTTGTAGATGTAACCCCTCCAGTTCGAACCACCCTCTCTAAGCGGGACTCGAACCCGGGTCCGCCTGCATGGGAGGCGGGCACTCTAACAAGGAGGCTAAAGACTGCAGTCTCTAGCATCAGTCGCTAGAGCGCCTCTTGAGTTCAGACGAGTGAGGTTTACACGCACAGCTCTCACTAGCCTAAGTCTGTTATGTAGACACAGGAAAATGAAAATGCTGATTGTTTGATGACACCACAAGAACAGTCACAAGCTCTTCACTAATGACGTCAAACACAGCAGACTGAGAAAAACATGTCAGTTTCACTCATTTCCCTGCAAAATATAATGAATTATTTGTGATTTATGTTGCATGCAATTGTCTCTAGTCCAAAAGCTTCATTAACTGCAGCCATTTAGGTCTGTCATTTGTAGGGTTTGTGTTCCACAGGCGGGGTGCAGGTTAACAAGTCCAGACATTGTGTACCCTGCTGACTGCAGAGAACTTTATGTTCCTTGTTTTGCTCGCATCTGTGGTGTTGTTTCAAAGAAATAATTATATAGAAAGACAAAGTGGAGAGTACTAAATAGCATCAATCAGTGCATGCCGTATGTCTGTTTTGTTAGACAAGACAATCATCTTGTTGTTCACTTTTCCCTCGGCTATAATCAAAAATCTCTCCATCTTCAAGTAGCCCTGAAACAATATGGATTCCACTCAGCTAAAAAGTTTTGTACACCACTGTCCTTTTTTGTAGTTGTACTGCTATACTCTGAGACTCTGGGTCTAGGAAATAGAGAACTATTGATTTTCTTTTTTTGAAAGCAGATCCTCAGCATTTTAAACTGTACAGAGAGAAGCTTTCATTAATGGCCGATCTGTCAGACTCGCTGCTGGATATGAAGTGTGTCACCCGGAGGTGTGGGCTGCACTGCTAATAGTCCTCTGGGTTCTCAGGGCTCAGAAATGATGGGAATGAAACTAGCAGAAACCATGAGCTAGACCAGAGACAATGTGTTTGAGAGTGCTTGACTTCCTTTGAGTTTGTTCATAATCCTCATTATTCTGAATGATGAGTCTCATTAGATTCTCATTATTGTTCATACTGTAGTGAAACACATCCTGTCTAGACACAATGATAGTGTAAGCATAAAGCATAGATCAGCATACATTAATGGGTCATGTGATGCTTTTTAATGTTTTCCTTTTCCTTTAGTGTGTAATGCATCTGTTTATGCATGTATAAGATCTATACAGTTACAAAGCTCAGTCTATAGAGATTTATTCTATCTAGCAGAGAACACTGATCCAGACCTGCCTAAAACACCACAGTCGAAGTCCAGATAATACTTCTGCAAACATCTACGTCACAATGTGAAATATTAATGCCCGCCCAAAGGCATATGCAAAGAAAGAAGGCAAGGCTTCAGTGAATGTTGTCTGGAGACGCTGTGTGTTTCGACGAGAAAACAAAATCGCTTTGTTTGGCGATCCGAAAACTGCTGAAATTAGGGTTTGCTTGTGTACAGCGCATTTACAGAGGACAGCTTCCTTAACCACAACAACGCTGGCTATAAAAACAAAAAATAATAAAAATTTACCACTGTGAAACGTTCTGCCTAAGTTGTGCTTGCAAATTTGGTTCCGATCGATCTGCTTGATCATTTGCATATTCAGAATCTGACTGGGTATCGAACTGATAAAACGATAATACCAACAAGATTATAAACTGCGTGTTTACAACTGCTTTAGAAGCCTTAGAATCTGAAACTTGCAATTATAGTAGTAAGGGGCATTACATTTCTGACACATGCTTGAGGTGTTTGACCAATCACAACACACCAGGTCAGCTGGCCAATCGGGGGGAGGGGAGACTCAATCAGGGGTGCGTTTCCCAAAGCGAACTATGGTCACAAGTTCCATCATTACCAATAGAGTTCATTGGGACTTACGACCATAGCTGGCTATCGATGCTTTCGGGAAATGCACCCCAGAGAGTTTTAGACCGACTGGGAATAGGAGTGCTGCAATAATGTTCAATATGTGAAAAACAATGTGTTTCTGAACATTAAACCATATTAACCTATTCTAGTACACTGAATAAAAAAGTATTGTTCCCATTAATCTAGCAAACTGTGCGCAATTTTTTGTCACATGATATGTTTAGAAAGAGTCTGTCAAATTCAAAACAAGTAATTGTCAAAGTGAAGTGCCAATGTATAAAAACATAAATTATTAGTCTGAACTTTAGCCATGAATTATAAAATGAAGCATTTCTAAAAATGCCAGCTGTGCAGTAAATTGTTCAGACATGTTGGCTTAAGCTGTGTGAGTGGCTCAACTGATAGCGATATTAAGCTTAGTCTCCAAATCCAGGAAATACTACAACTATTACAAATACTAAATTGTATTTCACTGCATTCAAATACTTAATATTATTTATTTTCCCCTTTAAATAGACTTGAAAATAATGTTGAAAAAGGAAGACATGAGATTAGCAAATAGATTTTTCTCACTTATACCACTTGACATCTTACCTCTAATATGGGACAAGCTGTGTCACTGGACAACTTTTTTGTGATGTCATTTTGTGATGTCTATGACTGTATGCTATTGATGCTTCTAGTTTTTTCTGATAGCAGCATGAAATATAGAGTATTATATCATTTTACCTTGCCTTAAGGACACTTAAGGAAAAATGGCACAGCTTATCCCACTATCTCAAATACTATATGTATATTACACTTTACAGTAATAAAAATCAGGTTGTCGTTTAATTGCTGTGAACACTTCATTTTCTTTATGCAAAATATAATTTTTTTTTAATTATTATTTTTTATTTAAGGGCAAAATATGATGCATTCTTGGGGGGTTTAGTGCACACTCTTAAAAATAAAGGTTTTAAAAGGGGTTTTCCACAGTGATGCAATAGAAGAACCATTTTTGGTTCCCCAAAGAACCTTTCAGTGAACTGTTCTTAAAATAACTATTTTTCTTATAGTATGAAGAACATTTTAAAAAAATATATACAGAACCCTTTTTCGACTATAAAGAACCTTTTCTTTGTTCACCAAAAGATGACAATAAAAACATTATTTTATATGTGTAAGTACAGTGACAGCACCGACACAAAACGCTGCATAAAGAAAGACCCAATTCGTCATATCTCAGATCGGATTATCCGAGTAAACTGGTAGAAATCCATCGGATGGCGCTCTTGATGCCTTGGAGCTGATGCACAGGGAGCTGTCCACGGCTCTGAAACTACAGCGGAGCGGTTTAAGCTTTCAAACGCTTCATGCGAATCAGCTGAACCATATTACTCTTTATTTTGAGCCACAGAGATAACATTATTCTCAGAGAAGGTGAAAGTGATGTCTGACATCACAGAAAACGCCAGTCGTGCCGCTGAATTGATCAAGTGTCGTCGCGCGCTGCGCAGGGAGTTCTGACGCGGTTATTCCCCTCACGAGCTACTCATTGATACTTCACCAAAATGTACAGCGATGGACCTTTGTGTGCTGGATTACTTCTGACGCTATTTGGAAACTATTATGAATAGGAGTTCAACATCACCAAATGAATGACCAGCTGCTTCCTTTGCTCAGCAATCTTCGGATGTTTTTCTTCGAGCAACTTCATCAAAGAGCTTTCAGTTAAAGAAAGGCTTTTGCATTTAACGCGCATATTGAGAAACTTAACCGGGGGGGGAAAGATTAAAGTAAATTATGCCTTTTTTAGTTCGTATGTTGTTGCACAGCCCGCGTGAAAAATGATTGCTGTAAATAGCGAGTGTTTAACTATGATGAGAAGATGCCTGCTGACGTTCAAACCGTTCAGGTAAGACTTGACAATCTATGACTTATTTTAAATGTTCAGATATTGCAGATATTTGACACACCATTCAGACAGACCTCGAATTGGCACTGTAGCGTTTGACCACTGTAAGTGAGGTCTTCGTTTCGAGTCTGTGGTCAACCACAAGGTTAAGTTCTTACAAAAATGCACCGTAACCGTAAGTTTCCACCAAAACACAGCAGTAACATAATGTGTTAATGTAAAATCTTACTAAATTAATGTGAGATCTTAATAATGTGAGATCAAACAGTGTAACAACGTTAATAATATTAGCCTACTATCGTTTTGTTTAGTTTCTTTATGGTAGTGTACAATACTACCAGTAGTTTTGTTGTGATAGATAGATAGATAGATAGATAGATAGATAGATAGATATTTTGTAAGAAATATTTCGCAACAAACTTGATTTATCGACCTTGTTAAGTTCGCGCCCTCGAACAATACGCTCTCAAACTTCGTCTTTCCACTATTGTTACTACATGAAAGTACAAAGAAAGACATAACTGCTTACTGTAAATAACATGATGTGACTTTATGGAGGTGGTGGTACTATTCTCGGCTCTTGAGAGGATTTCATTGATGTTGTCAGAGGAGCTTCAGGAATGATGTGAGGATGGTGTAAGAAGTGAGTCTCTGATGAGCCTTCGCGCTGTTTTGCACAGTGGCGGGAATCCAGCAGCGCGAGGATGTGGGTCATTCTGTTCTGCAGGAGCTCTGCAATTTTTAAAATTAATATGCTGTAGCTGTAGTTTAAGCAATTTCCCCCTTATATAAAAGAGTATTACATATATCTTACAGAAATATTATTTTATTAATTAGCATATTTAATTATATAGTGGCAAGAAAATGAAAATTATGCCTAACAAGAAGGAAGTAAGAGCTAAAGTTACTTAGTGCTTAGTTAGGGAATTACATTTAGCTTACATGAGGACATAAACTATTTATTTTGACTTTCTTTTGAAATTGATTATTTCATGGGAGTTGTTATCAAATGTTTCCAACTGAGACAAACCAAATAAAACCACATCAAAAAAAGTATCAGTTCCATTTTATAATACCTTTTGAAGTTTGAGTTGTTTAGCCACCAAAAATTATGTCGCTTTCTGGAGAATGATGTCATCAAGGAATAGCAATATAGTAGGGGAGACTAGGGAGTGTTGTTTGAATGAACTCAATAGACCTTATTCAGAGCAGCGCAACGACAGGTATGAAAGCGAGGCTGTGAGGGATAGACTACCGTGTTTTCAGTGGCATCCGCTGTATGAAGCTTCTAGATCACTATCATTTTCCACAGCTCATATTTTCTTGAGTTTTTTGTCTACTGAAATTTCCTGGAAAGATATCTTTGCAGTTTTTCATCAGCAGAACAATTCAAAAACACATTAAATAACAGTACAACCCACTGAAGGGATGTAGCCTATGTCTATCCCTCACAGCCTCGCTGTCATTCCTGTTAAAATCAAAGATGGCACTGCTGTGAATAAGGTCTATTGAACTCAATGTTTTTTTATTTTTGTGCTACACAGTACATTTCTCAAACTTTGATATACTGTAATATCCCAAAATGTGTCTTCTACCAACTAAAGTAGAAACCACTAATCACTACTTATCCCTAAACCTGTGCTTCTCAACTCTGGCCCTCGAGGCCCACTGTCCTGGAGAGTTTAGTCCAAATCTTGATCAAACTCATCTGCCTATAACTTTCATGTAATCATGAAGACCTTGATTAGTTTGTTCAGGTGTTTGATTAGGGTTGGAGCAAAACTGGCCCTCAAGGGCCAGAGTTGAGAACCCCTGCTCTAAACAGTATAAATTAACATCAAGTACAAAGAGTGCTGTTACAACCTATCACAATCTTGAGGTGAGTTGTAAGACAAACAGAAGACATTTTACATGAGAGTGAATCCATTCTGGGAATCAAAATTACTTTTCAACAATAATTATGCCATCCCCTATCACCAATTAATCCATCTTTATTTAATCTAAGAATTTGTATTCAAAACAGTAAAAAAAGAGAACATTTTATTCCAAAACACCAAATACACACACAAAAAAAATGGTCTATATAAAAATATTTTATGCAATTTTTATTATAATTTATTATTAGGTATACTTAAACTATTATACTGAACTACTGAAAATTATACTTATTCGTGATTCGTTTATGAATCAGCCGCCTTGAACCATAATGCTTTTTGTTACCCATCCAAGGCTCTAACCAGCAGGTTACAGCATAATGTATTGGTTGACCATGACAAAAGATGTAGTTCATTAAGGATCGCATACAGTATATGGTAATACAAAGCACTACCTAGCACTATGTTTAGTGGAATTAATTTAGAATAGTCGACATGAGTGGCCTTGTACATTTTTATTACTGTTTGAGCGACTTTATTTAGCCACAAGAATAGTGTTTTGAATTCCACCTACAAATATGTAATGCAAAATTTAATTGACCTTAGAATGAATAAGAATTATTATTATTTTAAATAAGCACTAGCATGCTTGAACAGCTGGGTTGGTTGGGTTAATTTGATTATTTCTGCTCTAGAAATAAACAAAACATATCTCTGATATGACATGGTTTCCAAAAAAAATATTGTTCATTTAGTTTAATTAAAGGATTTTATGTGAACAAGAAAGTCAATGGAAATGCACCAATGAAGGTTAAAGAAACAGTTCACTCAAAAATACATTTCTGTCATTATATGTACACAATTATATAAAATGTATATGCTGTTATTGTTTTGCTCTTCTTTTCTATACAATGACATGATCACTAGTGATCATGTTTGAGAAGCTCTAAACAAAACATCCCCACCATTACATACAGCAGGCCAAATGACTCGTGTTTTATTCCAAGTCTTCTGTAATCATATAATAGCTTTGTGCGAGGAGCAGACCTAAATTTAAGTCGTTATTACTGAAAATAATGACTTCCACACTGGTGTGACTCTCATCTTTGTTCTCCAATCTACATATTTGAACCACCACATTGTGACTGGCATTTATTGATGCACCAGCACAACAGTTTTAGAGTGCTGCAGGATGACGTATATTCAAAGGCCAAAACCCGGAAACAATTGAGTATTTTAGTACTTCCGGTTCCATCGTCCTGAAGTCAATGGTTTTTTGAATGGGTTTTTGGTTAAATGTCTGAAATAAGTTCTGTGGTTCACACAAGCTCAAGATATTTTCATGTTTTAAAATACTTCAGTAATATCCTCTTGTGATTGTTTAAAGCTTTTACTTTAAAAGCTAACAAGTGTCTAAATGGGACTACAGAGCTTGTCAAACATTAAACGGCATCAGTCGAACAAGTAAATGACTCACTAGACGCTTTCACAGCCTCATTTTGTTTTTAATCGCACTCTTGCAAACTACTCTAACTCACACTTTCAGGGAAGATGTTTTTAAACAAAACTGAAAGAGTTGTTAAGAGCTTAATGATGGTGACGTTGAAGTCATGTGACCGTGGTATAGTCCATTTTTAGCCTATGTTTAGCTTTTACTTCTGATGATTTTATTTAAGCTTCAAAATTCATAAAAGTTGTGTACATTTGTGAAGATTATCATGATGAACAAAAGACTCATGAACTTTTGTTGATCACACAGCTTATTTTCTGCAGTAAACCAAAAGCCAGTGGAAAAATCCTGTTGGGTTTTTGTAGAGGGAACCAGGGTGATGCTTAACTTATGGGTCGGCCTACAAAAATAAATTATCACTGCAGCACTCTATTAATCTATTAAAGAAAGATTGAGGAGTTAAGTGAACTTTAATTTATTGGGTGACCTATTCATTTAAAGGAAAATTTTCACAAGGATGATATATTTCTTTTAACAATATACTTCTTCTGGTTGTTTCTCGTCATTGTCTGGCTGGAAGTTTTTCTTGTTCCACCCCAGCACATTTATACATCTGTCTGTCTGTCTCTGTCTGTCTGTTGCAGGATATTTGTGGCGGGAATCGGTTTCTTCAGTCTGTGCTTCTTAATGACCTCTCTGGGGGGGCAGTTCTCGGCCAAGCGACTGGGCGATTCCCCATTCAGCATCCGAACCGAAGGTACATTAATAACTGGCAGCTCTGCACGTCCACCTGTGCTGACCATATGCATATCTAATTCATCCGGCGGCATTTGGAAAGTGTCATTTTATGGGATCTTTAATGGGGTCAATGGAGGGTTTTGTGCTGGCCTTTAACAGGCTTGATTACCAGGGGTCGGCGTGCTGTGAATAGCATCTCTGGCTGCAGAAGATCCCATTTGTCTTCAGTCATCACCTTTTGTGCGTATTAAAATAGATCACACCAGAGGCTAGAGGTCTTGCTCACTGCAAATGCCAGAAGAGAAAAACTCACCCTGTCATCATTTACTTACTCATCAAGGATATTTGTGAAAGTTGATAAATGAAGTGTGTTCTTAATATGATGAAATCTGCCAACACAGATTCTTTGTGTCCTGGTTGGGATCGTCTTCTCCACAAAAGATGCATGCGATGCTGACTTAGAATTTAGCAAGGCAGCGTAATTATGCTGTCTACCTTTTGTGAAAGCTTTCATGTTGGAAGCACACCTATACTGCTTTAAAATTCTGCCTACATGGGCTCACTACAGAGGTTTTGGAACATAGCCAGTGTGTTTAATATTCAGTTCCTTTCTAGTTTCAACACCGCTGTGCCCAACAGGAAATGGTGTACCCAAATGTGGCAAATAGCCATCTTAAGAGCTCCACTCGGTTGCTGGAAAATTGGAAAACTGCTTCATGGTGTGCTCAGCAAACCCCAGTATAAAGCTGAAGATGATGGATTAGTGTTCTGTGATGTTGTGGGAGAGGTCGCATGGAGAGAGAGAGAGAGAGAGAGAGAGAGAGAGAAAGCACAATCTGATTAATTAACCACTCCCAGGCTGAAGTCTTGAGAAAGCATCTGGCTCTCGCTCATTAAACACTGCCTGCTGATCAGCCAGGGATGGACGTCACTGTGTTTTGGGAGCCCAGCTCTGACATGTGAGATGTGAGGGTTACTTTGAATTCCAGTTACAAATGACTAATTATTTTGAACTAATTACATCTGAATTACTTAAAATTCAAATATCACTACACGTATTGCAATTAGGAAATCTGTTCTTAGGGTAAGAGTTTCCTCTTAAAACCTATTCACAAAGCTGCTGAGACAAACTTTTACTAAGTGATAGAGAGAAGTCTTATGCTAAGAGAAAGGGCAGGGTTGATCTTGTTGCCATGGATGATGTCAACATGCTTCAGCCCTGGGTATACTTCATTTTTTTAGACATACGTGCACAGTCGAATGCACAGCCTTCCAAAGTATACTTCATTTGACTCGTATGTGTACACAGGCATTCGACGCATGCGCAGTTTTGAGCAATCTCTCGCCACGAGTTACAACCCATGTAAACATCTTTGTATTCTTTCATGCTAGGGTTGTACAAATGAGGGTACTTTCTAACCTCTCGTCTATGTAGGCCTCCTTTGTCGCTGTAGCTTGCATGCGTTCTGGTCTGGTCTGTTTATGCAGTTTTTCTTCGACTACCTTGTGAATCAACGGCCTTAGGGCACGGTTGCCACCTTGTGCAAAAAAGTTAAATGCGCACGTGCGACCTGCACGTACAAAGTATGCATGGTTACAAAAATCTGGCAGTGCGTGTACTCTTCTGATGACGAAATTCATGTCACGTGCACTGTATGCTGACCCTCGCGTACAGATGAAAGTGAAGTAGACTTTGGGCTTTACTAACTATGCACACAGTGATTGGCTGATAGGGGAAGGGTTTCTGTCAGGGATTCAATCATAGAAATATTGTAGAACGAGGTATCATGTTGCCATATTCAAATAAAGATTTTAAAATGTAGGCTAAGTGTCACTAATTAAACAATTATGTTCAGCTAATTCTCTTCCTCTCAGCATCTCAAGAGATTGCAGAATTCAAGTGAAAAATGATGTTTTATTAACAAATTTCAGGAGGAGAACATTGCCTTTTTATTAGCCTACGATCGGACAGAGTAGACAGGAAGCAAAGTAGGAGAGAGAAAGAGGGAACAGGATCACGAAAGGTCCAGGAGCCGGAACTCGAACTTGGGTCAAGCGAGCTGCCCACAAGGCTATCAATGCAGATGAAAGGATATTATTTTCACCTTGACCACAATGTTTTATTCTCCATCAATGTCCAGTACATTTTGCCTGTACATAAATGAACCTTTATGTTATATCATCACAGATTCAAATCTATAAATCAAAATATTTATTGCATTTATGAAGAAAAGGCTTAGCACCCGTCTCTATTGCCTCAATGGTGTACTGTGTCTTTGGGCGGATTGCCGGCAACAGTCATTTTAGGATTGTTTGTGATTTGGTCTTAGTGACTTAGGAGTCCCCTTGATTACTCCTAACTTTTCACAGATTTAGGAGCTGGTTCTAAAATGCTTTGCGAAATATTCTTAGAGCAAACATTTAGGAGTCCTAAAATTAAGATTGACACACCCGTTATTTTTAAGATTTTCTCCTAAATTGGCAAGTTAGGAGCTACTTTTAGCCTTAAGATGTTTTGTGAATATGGCCCCTGGCTTTTTGTCATTTTTATATTGATACAAGAAATGCAAATAAAGACACAAGAATAGTAATATCTGCTAGATCAGGTGTTTCCAAACTGAGGTCTGGGGATCACCATGGGGCTGCAAGGGAGTGACATATTAAATTTAAGAAAGTTGAACGCCGGGTCGCTATTTTCATGTCAATTTCTATATCACAAAATTTAGTGGCATTTTTTTTTTTATTATTGTATAACAGTATTAAAGTAAAATAATGCTGATATATACCAATTATGTATGTAATAGTACCAAAATACTTGACAATTTACATAATCATTATTTTTTATTAAAGTTGTAAAGATTTTTTTTTTTTTTTTTTTTGCATTACGTAATTGATTTTTTTAAAACAATTTCTTAAACAATTTTACTTTTTTGATGTGTTTATAACAGAATACAGAAACTGTTTTTCATATCCTGACAACATAAAAGTGTTCCCAGTATTCTCTTACTGTATAACACTGAGTGCTGATCTAACACTAATGTTCAGCTCTAGTAGTATACATGTTATCTCAATGCTCTCCTTTGGTCCCTAAGAGAAAACCTGCTGATTCTCTAATCCTCTTCCGCATAAGATATCCTCCAGTTTTTACACCCTCACTCTGGCCATGTTCAATCTTGAGTAATACCATCCAGCATATGTTCTGGGATTACGCCTCTAATGGATACTAATGGCGATTCTAAGAGAGGTTTGTTATTATACATTTTTAATGAAAGCTTGTGTGTGGGTTGATGCAGGGAGCACTTTGTCAGTTTTAAATAGCAGACTTGTGTTAGTTAAGCAGGAAATACAGGATGCCTAGCATTAGAGCCAAAAAACTGGGGTTCAAAATCTCATAGCGTTCAGAGACATCCCTTCACTGGACACACTCTCACTTATTACTATTTCAACTGAAAATAACCTAACAGACTTAATCTATAATCTAGCCGCCTTAAATGTGTAGTTTTAGATGCTTCATTATTAGGGATGAAAATCTTCTCTTTTCCATGCAGTGAATGTAGATGTTTCATATAGCCAAGATCAAAATTAGAAAAAAAATGCAATGAAAAGCAGGACTTTTTTCCTTGTCTTCTGATAGCTACGATAGCTTTATGTCATATTTTTCAGACTTGCCACATCTCAACTGGTCACGATAAATGCAAGAATTTTTGTTCATCAATGTTGTTCAGCACAGAATTGAAGAACTCATTACAGCATGGGTTGATCTTTGGTTGACCAATCAGCCGGAAGGAGTGTTTATGCCCTTTCACAACTCTTTATCCATTTTCTACCCATGAACCTAAAAATAAAATTTCTGCTTATTTAATTTCAAATTGAAAAGCAAACTATCAGAAGGTACACAGACCTTAGTAATACACTTTAATGTATTTTAAGTACTATTTATTACAACAATACTTTGTTTAATTGGTCATGACATGTATATTTTTTTATTATTTTAATATGTTCCTTGAGGTTCACTTATAATGTTAATAATGCTTTTACACAAACACACACACACGATCATTTTCGATTCTCATTCTGACCCTCTGTCTGAAATGATTCGTTTTTAAGGGGCGGCTCCTTTGAAGTGCCCATATTTAGCTTTTTTTCCCTTCTCAGATATTAACTTTCATGTAGTGTGTTATATAGATGTTAAAAGGTCTGCAAAGTTTCAAAGATCAAAGGATAAATGGAGTTATTGTCTCCCAAACAAAAGAAGCGACTCTGAACTGCCTGAAACGAGTCGTCAGTAATTCCAGTCTTACTTCCTACTCAAACCTACAGTACATAGGTTTGTAACAAATTTGCATAATTACATTCTGTGGTCTTCAATGGCTGCCCTCGAACAACATCTATACTTTGACCCTCAAATGCTGTAGTTGTAGCTGAGACTGGAAGAGTTTGGTTTGTGTTGTCGACATGTCTAGAAGATGCAAAAGCAAATCCATTTTGATGCACATCCAAAAGGTTGAGACTCGGGCTGGAATTGATACGGTAAAACCGATGCCATTGTTGCTGTTCGTATCACTGTGTATCAAGTGCTGACGAAGCCAACAGACCTGAAATTCAGAAATGGTAATGGGTGTTTAGTTTCTGACAAGCACTGTAAGTGGTTGACCAATTACAACAGACTGGACAATCAGACCAGAGTAGGTCAATTACAACAGACTGGGTCATCTGACCAATCAGAGCAGAGTAGGCTTTCAGAAAGGAGGGGTTTAGAGAGACTGAATCAAACCATTTCAGACACTGTGAGAAAAGAGGTGATTCTGCAATGTATACTATGAGAAAATTAAAGTGTTTTTTTTTTGTTTTTTTTTTGACCTTGGATGCTATTGTAGGAGACTCCAAAACAAAATTAGGAACCTTTAAAATAGCATTTTAAGGGCACTTTAAGACTTGTCAGTAAACAGCCACTGTTATGATTGGCTAATGTCATTGCATAGGAAAAGGTTTCAATGCCCTCTTGTTTTTGCACATGAGTAAGCGAGAGTAAAAGATCAATGAAAATTTCATTTCTCAGGTCATGACCACTTTAATCCTACTTTTTTACATTCAGCAATTCTGCATTTCAATTCTATTCTGAATGGTGCACAACCCGGTTAGTCGAGTCTCCTGTGTGCTTTGTTCTGTGTTTGGCTGCCAGTGACATATAAATCTGTGGATTGCGGGGCTTTGACACAACATCCTCTAGGAAGGTCTTTAGATTTCAGTTGGAGTCGTCCCTGTGCTCCATCACACTCCGGCAGATATCTGCACTGCTCCAAGATGAAAATCAGCGCTTCTCTTCCCTTTAGACAGTCAGTGCAGGGTTCAAAAACTGTGGCCTTTGACAGTTGTTGCACACAGGCACAGCAGGAGATGAAAACACTGATTCTATTATAAGCCTATATCTTCTGGTATTAAGGTGTTTTCTCACTCGTATATACAGTGGGATCCAAATGTCTGAGACCACACTGAAAGTCTGGTCTCAGATCTCAGATTTAAATGTAAAGTTTTGGAAAAAATGAAAAGGTATGATGTAAAATTAATTAGAAACACTATTTCTAGGTCACAAATCAAATGTAATCAAATGACTGCTGCAAAATCAATCACATCTATTGCATATTATTATTATTATTATTAATATTATATTTTCAAGGAATTTAATGAATTGAAAAGATAATCATCCCCAGTCCTCTCACCATGAGACGTGCCCTAGTTTCACCGGCATCCATGTTTTCCTGCTTGCACTGTTGTGTATTTATAATGCTAAATGGCGGTCTAATGGGAATGGGAGCCGAGTTCTTTCACGAGCACTCTGAAGGAGTCTGCTTTTGGATTCTTGGGGTGAAATTAACACTGTAAATATTTGCTTCAGCACATTTTCGAAGACTTCTCTATAATTAAAGTAATAATAATAATTGCAGATTAGATCAAACACTTTGGAACAGACCTTAAAATGAACATGAAATGAAACCCATTTTAATTCTGTAATCTGATGTATTTCAGAGTGAAACAGGATATTCAATGAGCATAAAAATGTAGTGCGGGACTAGATTTTCTTCTTTGGGAGTTGGTAGTGTAATGGTCATATGCTTGGCTAGTGCATGTTTACTTTACATGTTTACTTTGTTATCGCTTGTCAAATTTGCCCCTTATTTGGGTGTGAGCAAAAACACAGCGTTTTTGTGTGTGTCCCTTTAAATGCAAATGAGCTGCTGCTCAAAACTAAAAGAGGGCGGAGCTTTAACAGCTCGCGCTTTGGTTGCTGAACAACAACAAAGCTGGAGAATATCATGCAGCCAAAATGACAATAGTCAGTAACGGTGTTCAGCCTTACATTGTTCAAACCGGAGTCGGACACTGATTCAGGAAGAAGTTACAACTTTTAGAATGCAACTGGATGTTTCTGAATGGTTAGTGGATAAATTTATGTAGTTGCTGTAGAGTTGATTCAACTCATCGACTAGCATGTGCCGTCATGTTAATCTTTTGTACAAATCCAGCGTTAAATTGACCCTCGTTTGTGAAGCAGTTCAGCGTAAAATTACGGCATGGTAACAACACTCTACTACAACAACTCTTCCTCTTCTCTAAAGTAGCCCAACATGGCCTCACCCCCTTTGTTGTGTGTTCTCATGGGCAGGGTTTATGTAAATTTTATGGTTAGTGATGTCACTAACCAGGGGAGAAGCTTGTTGTAGTCCCTACCAGCTGTTTGTAGTCCTTAAACAGAGAATTCTGTAAAAGAAAATATCTCCCTTTGTTTTTAACTTTGAGCGTCAGAATTTTGCAGACATTGCAACATTACACTCTAACTAAAGTTAAAAAAGTTAAATCATAATCAACCACCACTTTAATTGTAATTTACCAGTAAAGACTGTATGTGTGAAAAGGCTATTGAAATGAAAGCAAACAGGTAGCTTAGCAGGTACATGTATTGACTTCCTTGTTTGTTTATTTTCTTTGTAATAACATGAACAATATCATGTAAACGGGATCAATTTAAATTTCAAGTTGATTTTATGTGTGTGTGCTTGTGTGTTCATACCATTTTGTTTATGTATGCCATCAAACCCCCTCATGCTAAATATCTTGGACAGATGTGGACATACATAGCATTTGGAGCTAGTGATTCTGGTGACCTGCTGCTCTTCAGAAGCCCTCAGGTCATCTTACAGCTAGTGAGTCATAAGTAAACTGATGCAGTTTCACGGCAGCATCTCTTGTCTTCTATCACATACTCCCACGGCTGCTGTCAGACGAGTCGAGCAAAAGAGCTCCAGAATTTCACACTGACTCACTAGACATAATCCGGGTTTGTTTTCTTCACATTTTACCACAAACATACCTGGGGGAAAAATAGGTGGAATTTTTAAGTGTAGTCAATGCTTGAATTGTTTGTACTCCTAGTTTGCATGCATAAATATAAATAATATTACATGGTATTATATAATAATTTACAGTGATTATTATATAATCACATACATATCATTTAGTATATTTATTATAATAATGTTTATAATACTGTTTACACAACACCGTTTTCTAAAACTAAAAACTTTCAAACAGCATTCAACTAGAAACTTTTTACGTTTTTTGGCTGTTCATTTACACGTTTTTTACGTGAAAAAAGTGCACGTTTTTGAAAAGATTAGTTATCTCCATGTAAACTACAAAAACGTGAATTTGTAAAAACGGTGATGTCATGTGCATGCGTATATTGTGTGTTCAGTCTATAGGCGCATAGCGTTTTCTTTATTGCCAACTACTGGCCAGGCATGAATAATAGCGTTTTTAGTCGTTTTCGTAAATCCGTTTGAACGGGAATCATTGTGACAACGTTGTCATCTGTATGCGACCTGGATGATTTTTTTGAAGAAAAATCCTTGTTTGTCCCATTGGACATTTTAACTGGTCAGAACAAACAAAGGACTAAAGAACAACCATCACAAAAAAAAATATATATATATATATATACACACACACACACACACACACAGTATCACAGTAGTTTGGGGTCATTATCATGTTGGAATACTGCCCTGCGGCCCAGTCTCTGAAGGGAAGGGATCATGCTCTGCTTCAGTATGTCACAGTACATGTTGGCATTCATGGTTCCCTCAATGAACTGTAGCTCCCCAGTGCCGGCAACACTCATGCAGCCCCAGACCATGACACTCCCACCACCATGCTTGACTGTAGGCAAGACACACTTGTCTTTGTACTCCTCACCTGGTTGCCGCCACACACGCTTGACACCATCTGAACCAAATAAGTTTATCTTGGTCTCATCAGACCACAGGACATGGTTCCAGTAATCCATGTCCTTAGTCTGCTTGTCTTCAGCAAACTGTTTGCAGGCTTTCTTGTGCATCATCTTTAGAAGAGGCTTCCTTCTGGGACGACAGCCACATAAACCAATTTGATGCAGTGTGCGGCGTATGGTCTGAGCACTGACAGGCTGACCCCCCACCCCTTCAACCTCTGCAGCAATGCTGGCAGCACTCATACGTCTATTTCCCAAACACAACCTCTGGATATGACGCTGAGCACGTGCACTCAACTTCTTTGGTCGACCATGGCGAGGCCTGTTCTGAGTGGAACCTGTCCTGTTAAACCGCTGTATGGTCTTGGCCACCGTGCTGCAGCTCAGTTTCAGGGTCTTGGCAATCTTCTTATAGCCTACGCCATCTTTATGTAGAGCAACATTTTTTTTTTTTTTTTTTCAGATCCTCAGAGAGTTCTTTGCCATGAGGTGCCATGTTGAACTTCCAGTGACCAGTATGAGAGAGTGAGAGCGATAACACCAAATTTAACACACCTGCTCCCCATTCACACCTGAGACCTTTTAACAATAACGAGTCACATGACACCGAAAATGGCTAATTGGGCCCAATTTGGACATTTTCACTTAGGGGTGTACTCACTTTTGTGGCCAGCGGTTTAGACATTAATGGCTGTGTGTTGAGTTATTTTGAGGGGACAGCAAATTTACACTGTTATACAAGCTGTACACTCACTACTTTACATTGTAGCAAAGTATCATTTCTTCAGTGTTGTGACATGAAAAGATATAATAAAATATTTACAAAAATGTGAGGGGTGTACTCACTTATATATTTATATATATATATATATATATATATATATATAATATATATTAATGGATCAGCCAGGTAATGACACACAGTATTAAGAATCAATATGTAAACTTCTGAACGGGGTCATTTTTAAAAAATCTGCTTTTTTTTTCTTTTCTTTTTTTATCTTGTGGACTATATAGTATGTGTACATCTTTTATGTAAAATATCTTATTCAGGATAGTACTAAATAAAAAATAACGCATTTTGTATGATCCCTCTTATTTTGTTAAAATTATTCACATATTCACAGATTCTGCAAGGGGTATGTAAACTTTTGAGCAACACTGTATAGTAGATCTATGTCACGTCTGTTTTAGGTTTTGGTCATGTTTATGCTTTCATATCTTTTATTTTGATATTTGTCACATATGTCTGTTTCCTGTTTGTCATGTGAGTTCCCTTGCCCCTCATGCGATTACAGGTGTGTTCGACTTGAAGCGGCGCTGCACAGACCAATCGGTGTATGACATCAAAGTACTGCGAGAGCGATTAGAGAGCAGACGGTGTATGACTTTGATGTCATACACGAATCGGTCTGCGCAGTACCACTTTAAGTCGAACACCTCTTGTCTTTTGGGCCCTTTAGCTCATGTGTCATGTCCTGATTGGTTCCTTTGTCTCATGTGTCATGTTCTCATTGGTTTATTGTCTTATCTTATTATCAGTTCTGTCTTTGCATTGGTTCTTGTTTGATTTGTGTGTGTGTGTGCGTGTGTTGCCAAAAAAGATGCGTCTTCAGCAGTTCCTTGAAAATGGCTAAAGACTCAGCAGCTTGGGTTGAGTTAGGCTGGTCATTCCAGTAGGGAACAGTCCAGGTAAAGGTCCATGAAAGTGATTTTGTGCCTCTTTGCGATGGTACCATAAGGTTAAATTCTTGTATATCTTTTAACAATTCAAAGCCATGAATCTTGTAAACTTGGTCAAATTGACCAGGGCTGCATTTCCCAAAAGCATCATGTAGATCGTAGAAGCTACCAAAGGTTTCTGCGATCTATTTAGGCTTACGATGCCTTTGGGAAACACAGCCCAGGGAAGTTCTGTCAATTTGCAATAAAAAAGTCAAGTTTTGTTTATCATGTATTTTGGTTATGGTTATAAATAAAACTGCACTTGGGTTCTTACTTCGACTTCAGTGGACTTTGTTACAGCCTATAAATTAACTTTATGGATCTATTTCATTAGCTGTGATCAGTAGCCTAATTGCCTTTGAATGGATCACAGTGTTTTTGCACTTTTACTGTGTTACCAAATTGTTTACCACTAAGAAAACAGTTAAAGGCTTAAAAGAGGAAGTCAACTAAACCCACTTTACAAAATATTGACAGAACTACCCTGGGCTGTGTTTCCTAAAAACATTGTAAGCCTAAATAGAACATAGAGACCTTTGGTGGCTTCTACGATCTACGTGATGCTTTTGGGAAATGCAGCCCTGGTCATATTACAAGCTTCATGGCTTTGAATTGTAAAAAGATATTCAATAATTTTGAATAAAATGTGGGAAACAAAGTGAGCAGATTCCTCCTGGGACCTTTCATGACTAATAAAATTGATGTGCTTTATGATAGTCTGATATTCTGTTGCATGAACTCACCTTTGGGTCAGACTGTGCTGGTAATTCTCAGTTATCTGGATGTATTTTTAGATGTTTTTTTTTGTTTTGTTTTGTTTTTTTTTTCTAGACAAGCTGATTTCTTGGGTCCAATTTCATTAAAATTCAGAAAATCCATTAGGCCTCACAGGAATGTGGTTAGACCAAGATAAGACATAAAATGGCTCAGCTCTGACAGGAAGCAACATATTAATGATGATTTGACAGGCTCTTGACAGGCAATTAATTTATACAGCCTTACCCAATGACCGCCAGTGACATAGTTCACAGTGGGTGTGATGACTTTGCTGAGTGTAACAAACTTTTTTTTTTTTTTTTTTTGGTGGTCATCTTAATGGCAATAAAGCAATGTTATTGTGCTTATATTTTGTGTCAATATTTTGGAATTACTGCAGTGTACTGGTGTATACTTAAAAAAAAAAGAAAAAGAAAAAAAAAAGAAATATTCCCATAGAGGACAATGACAGAACAAAGGGGGTATAGTAAAAATGACTGATGACTATACTCAATTCGAATGACATTAATTGCTAGTAGCCTACAGGACTTTCCTGCACTTTGCAGGGAGATTAAGGACATTATTGAAATTCAACATTAATTTATTTAGGCTATTACTGATGTCTTGTGTTTTATAGATTAAAGTTTGTACATTCAGCTTGGGGCCAGTTGCATAAGCACAGCACTTTGTTAAGACTGTGTTATAAGTAGTAGTCTGACCAACCAGCAGTTAGCTAAGGTGTAATCAGTCTTACTTTTCAGGTTCCAATTAGACCAATCTACATTTGTGTAACTGACTTTAAACAAGTTATAACCAGTCTATAAATAAATAAATAAATAAATAAAGGATGACTAACTTGTAAAACTAGTCTAAGCAGTTAATGCATCCGGCCACATGAGTTGACAAAATGGAGCAAACAATATGTGCTTTGTTGTCATTTATAGAAAAAAATAGGTCAAACTTTTTGTTTCAAAGGTATAAGTTTTGTTTATTAAAGATAGTAGAACCAGTAATAATGATGCACATTTTTTAACAAATCTATTGAGGGATTGATTCAATGGCTGACCCAGTATTTGGCGGATGAATTCAAAATATTCAATAATTCAAAATTGTTAATATTGCTTTTGTACATATCACTGAGGATCAACCTGGAACCTTTATGGTAAAAAAAAAAAAAAAAAAAAAAAAAAAAGATAATGGGCAAAATACTTATGTAAATACTCATACTAAGCAAAATTATCTGAGCAGTGGAGACATTAGTTTGGTTGTTCACAAAGAGGGTGAGGGTTGTGTAATTGCCCTCGTCCAATGTGTGATGTGTCACAAGAAAATGAACAAATGCTCTTTGAATTCTGGAGCCAAGGCACAGTAAATCCTTTTTTAATGATTTCTTTATTTTCTAATGACTTCAAGAGGAAAGCCAGTTGAAAAAAAATAGCTTATTAAGAATGAAACAGCTTTTTAATATGTGAACTTTAGCAAATTTGTGATGCTATCAAATTTCAGTTTCTGTCCTTGCTTAATTTGGAGTTCATCAAATAATTAGTCCAATTCAAGAACAGATCGATTTCTGAGTCATATCTTTTCAATGAATTGGCTGGTCCAGTTAACAAAACTGGTCTGAATGATTTATTCACAAATTCAACTGATCAACTTTTTGAGTTCAGTGACTCAATGATCACATCGATTGTCAGCTCACTGCCTTCAATTTTGCTGTTTGTCACACAAAGTATTCATATTGATTTGGAATATAGTGCACAAGTCATATAGAACACTTTTATGGTGCTTTTGCATCCTTCTTGAATCATAAAAGCCTTTGTCCCCATTGATAATTCTTCAGAATTTTCTTTTATTTTCCAAAATCATGGGTTTGGAATTTTCAACTAATCCTTTATAGTCAGACCTACACTTGTGTTGTCAGGAGTGGATCTATGAAAACTAAAATGTTGCCTAGGTGTGCTACTGTAGGTCACTAGCTTTTAAAACAGAGCTTTTGTTTTCCTACAACTGAAAGCGATATTGGGATGGTGGCACATTGAGAGCCACTCAAGCTCTTCTGGATGGCAGTGGTCATTGTTTAAAGTGTAAGAGCAGTGGAGTGTGTGATGAAGAGCTGTAGCCTGAGTAATTCCCTCCCTCTCCGTTTCCGTGGAAATATATTCCTGCACTCGGCTCTAATATTCCTAATCGTTCTACTGCTCTTTTTTCCCTTTTCTGTCACATGCTTTCTAATCCCTCCCGCAAGCCTATTTACATCAGTTTCATATCCCTGAGTGAGCGTTTACTAATTGAAGTACAGACACACACACAAACACACACACTCTTGCGTGGCATGAATTAAACACACTTTCATCCCTGAGACACAGATGAGCCACAGTAAGACAGGACAGAGGAAGTCTGCTCTACTAGATTGTGGAGTGTGGAGAAAAGCAGGTGGAAAAAAACAAAAACAAAAAAAACAGGAGATGGTTATTGATATTTATTTATATATTTCTCATTACAGAACCCTGAAAACAAGGGATTAAATTTTCAAGAGAAAATTGAGAATTCATTACTTTTTTATTCTGTCCCGAGTGTACCTCCTTATTACATTTTTTCTCTCAAGTGACTTCATCCAACAGTACTGTGCAAAGCTTCATTGATATGGCAGTTCATTTGGTAGGGAAAGACTTTAGTAGCTTTTGTTTTGACGTGTGGAATATATCCACACCTGCACTCATAAAATGGGCATTCACTGCGACTAATCATCACTAACGTTTTATGGAGAGGTATGGTGCGGAATTTAAATTCGTGCTTGTGTATTTTTGGAGAAAGAAAAAGTACGTGATCCAATTATGTCAAGCTACTTGTTTGCATTTACTAAATGAAAATACACTATAAGCATATCAATAACACACACACACACACACACACACACACACACACACACACGCCTCGGTTTAATCCATAGCCATGCATGTGTGGGTGTGCTTTCTATGAAATAGCTAACAATAATGACACACATATATAATACATATAGTACATATATTACACACACACACACACATATATGTATATGTATATATATATATATATATATAAAATGTAAATTGATGTCCCATTTACACTTAATGTTGCCACATCTTCCTGGTTAAATAAACATTACATAAAATAGAGAAACCAAATACAATTCTATTTTGTGTTTTTACATTAACTATATAATTAATTTTCTATTCATTAAAACCAGGTATAAATCTCATCCAGTTACTTTAAACCTTTTTACATTTATTCCAAAATAGTAACTAAAAGCACAATTTAACAATTGAAACAATATATTTATTTGTGAACTGATGTTCAGCTGTTCTTTTTAACAGTCAACTTATTTCAGTCATCGGGCTCGGTTTGATTTTGACATGACATAAAGCAGTAATATCTAAATGGCTGAGTTGTTTACTTACTTTTTAATTAGTCTTCCCATTAAACGCATCACATTGTTTATTCCGATTGATTCGCGAACTCAGAACGCACACAAAAACAAGAGGCGGGATTTATCGCACAAACCAAACATATTGAACCATAACCAATCATATCCAATCATAACGCGATGGAGGCATTGCCTCCTCTCACGTGATTTTCCCCCAATTACTCCCACAAAATCCACCGCACGCTTTAGGGTGTCTGTTTTAAGTCAACGGGATCAGAGAAGGCACCTGTGGGTGTCATTGTTGGACAGTGTTACTTTAGAAATACGAGTGATTTATACATTTTAATGTCACATTTTGTAATGTTTGCGTTGTTTTATTATTCTAATATGGATTATTTTCTCATTCCATTTTTTGAGGCACTGCCTCCCTTACCTCATCGGAGGAATTGCCCCTGTTGATATTATCAATGACATACTTTACCCAAAACAGTGATAGTTCACCCAATGATCTAGTTTCTAGATCAGAGCTGCTGCATTGTAAAAAAAACAAAAAACAAACAAACAAAAAAAATAAAATAAAAAAAATAAAAAAAACTTGAACTGAAAAAAATAAGGCAACCTCTCATGGCCAACTTGATAAGTTGACTCAACTAATTTGCTCTAGTTAAAGTCAACTAAAAATACTTTTGTTTATCTAATGAGTAACAGGTAGTGTTTTGAACTTAAAAATTCTTGTCAAGGCAACTAAAGAATGTTTAGCATTCAGCAAGCAGCTACAATCCTTGTTTTGATTTTCAAAGCTAACTACATGATATGAACATTGTTTGCCTCTTTAAACTAGAGTCAAACATTTTACCCGGGCAAATATAGCACAATGTGACTTTATTCTTCTGCCAATTAGTGATAACACATCTGTATCTTCTGCACTCACACTGCTGGAAACATTTCCTCCAGCTGTTCAGTACAGAAGACTCTCAACTCTTAGAAGACAGATGCACTGTATTGATCCCTGAGGGGAAGTTCAGGAGTAATGAGCAGTCTTAGCAGAGGATGGTTTCTATCCGTTGACCTCTAGGCATATCCTGCCTCACTCAACCTAAACTTAGCCCAGATGGGACTGAAATCCACAATCCCTGGTTTAGATGGCCTGTCTTATGCACTAAGCCAAAAGGGCTTACAGCATGCTACAATACCAAGACAGTCAATCACAGCGGTACACTTCTCCATATTCAGGAGCTCGCAGCCAGCAGCGAATGTTTACCCAACAGCCTGTGCTGACTCCAAGTGTTTACCTATCAGCTTGCTGCTTGACGCTCCAAAAGACGCAGTAGACTACAGTATGACTGTCATTAAGGTTATATTAAAGGGGTGGTTCAGTGTTTTTTTTCTAGGCCTGATTGTGTTTTTGGGGTGCAGTTTAACATGTCTTAATGCTTCGTTTTTTTAAAAAAGACGTATTTTTCATATATTTTACCTTTATTCTACACCTCTGTTTCCATTGTCATTTGAACGGCTCGTTTGACTTCCTGGTTCTATGATACCACTCCCTCCAAAATACGCAATGTGCTCAGATTGGTTAGCTGGCCCAGTGTATTGTGATTCGCTGAAGCGTCCTGAAACGCCACGCCCCTTACCATTAGTTGTTACATGCTTCAGTGGAAATGTAAATAAAGGCGTCTATATTGCTGTGTCAAATTGAGCCCGAATCAGACCCAGATGAAGAGGGTCAAACAGAACCTCTGCAATCGCGTCTTTTAAAGGATGTTTATGAATGGTATTTCATTTTGTATTTGTGTCAAAGTGTTTAGATATGCTGTCACTGCTTGTTAGCTTTCAATATACGGTTTTATCCTGATTAAAGCTTTACTGTAGCCGAATACATGACTGAGTAGTAGCAGTTTTGTAAAGGTATTGTTTAAAAAAGTGAAATCGCAATGAACCACCCCTTTAAGTGTTATATATATCACAACTGTGGAAGTTGTTTTAAGTGTTGCCAGTGGCTTGCCTTATGAAGTACTGCATGTGTAACTCACAGTACCTTAATGTTCATGAACAAAATACCTGTAATGTGGCAAAAGTCTATGTAGACACACATTAGGGCTTTTCACACTTTAAATAGTTAACCCTGGGTCATTTCACACTTCTCAGTGATTCACCCGGGGTTATTTATTCCTGGGTATTCACAAGCTGCCATTTCACACTGTATATTCCTAAACCTTCTGTTAATGTTCTTATTTGCATATTTGCGGTTTCAGTGTAATTGATTGGACAAACAACGCACACGACCTGTTTATATAAATGTGCTAGCATTCCGCATCCTAACATATATGGCTATATATGTTATGAATAAAACTGACGTGTTTTCCATCACTATTTGACATTTTTCCCCTCAAATGCTGAAATTATTCTTTATACAAAGCATCTCCGTGACTGTCCAAAGTACGAGAATATGAGGCATGTGATTGGGTTCACTTACTGAATCTATGCTGTGAAAACCTCATTCAGATTTATAAATCATAGTCATCACAACCATGAGCACATCTCTGCTGAAAAATCCAGCACAAATTCTGTTGATCCAGGCTGGTTTATGCTGGTCAGTGCTGGTCTAGGTGGACCTGCATTGTTACGTTGTTCACAAGCAAAACAGAGCTAGTGAATGCTAGAATTTTCCAAGTGGTACTCACTGCAGAGTCTATGACGGCCAGCTTCGCCTCTCTGAATATCCAGTGGGGTGGAGGGATAGAACTTTCCACCTCTCTGGACGTCGAATGGGGTGGAGAGATAAAGTTGTGGGTAGGGTTAGGGTGTGGTTGTACTTTCGCACCTTCTCGAATTTTTAGCAGGGATATGACTGCCCACATTTGCAAATCAACACCTATTCAGTATCCAGCAACGTGACCTGATGTGAACTAATGCTCCATTTCAAATGTCATCCTCAACCCTTGTGGTACTTAGAGTCCACAATTTGGTGACAAATTGTTGCATAGGCTGTTGGGTATTAGACATGGGCATCTTTTTACTGGGGCATGAGCCCCTTTGAAATACTGCTGTGCACCAATAAATTATCACTGTTAAATCTTTGTCTGATGGTGGAGATACGATGACCTGAGATTCATTTTCTCTGAGATTTCAGCAATCATGTCATGTCTCCATCAGAATTAGTGATGCCAGATTGCGAATTAATCCCTCTTTTGATCTAATCAGTCAAACAAGCTAATCAGTTTGCAAAAAAAGATTTACATTTGGACAGTTCACTCATGCACTGGTTTCTCACAGCATAAATGGATCATTTGTAAGTCAGAAAACAAAAAGGAGGTGCTGGATATTTACTATTGTAGGAAACAGAACTTCCAAATTCAATTCAGTTTGTCAACGATTAAGCTGTTTATTGTACATGCAGTTTGAGAACGACTCTATACTGTGTGTAAAGACAAATTATATATTTATATTTATATATATATATATATATAACGGTATCAAAATACGAGGACACTTTTTTTTTTCTTTTTTTTCTTTTTTTTGATGAGCGGCCTTTGCCCCAGTACTAATTAAAGGCTAGAAACGCTTCTGATAGTAGACCCAACATAGCAGATGTAATGGAAGCAAGCTAGTAAGAGCTGTGCGGGTAAACCTCACTCCCCTGGCCGCAAGAGGCACACTGGCGACTGACGCAAGAGGATGCGGTCTTTAGTGTCCTCATTAGCGCGCCAGCCTCCCATGCCGGAGACGCCGGTTTGATTCCCACTTGGAGCAGGTCAAGTAGGATTGGTTACATTTGGTGCCGTGACCCGGATGGGAGTGAGATATAGGGGGGTGAGTGTAACGGAAGCAAGCTAGTAAGAGATGTGCATGTAAATCTCACTCCCCTGGCCTCGAGGTACGCTGGCGACTGACACTAGAGGCTGTGGTCTCCTTGTAGGTGCGCCTGCCTCCCATGCCAGAGACGGTGGTTTGAATCCCGCTTGGAGCAAGTCGAGTAGGGACCTGTTACACACAGTCCCATTAAAGGGTCTCCACTAGTGTCTACAATAGGTGAGATCGGTCAGTCAGGTATTTAGATACAGGCACATTGTTTTTTTTTTCAGTTCTAATGGTCAGAGTGAAGGTGGAAAATTAGTCATTAAAATTTTTTGATGCAAAAATCATAAGTGGGCTTAAGGGAAAAACAAAATAAAATATTAGAAAATAATACATAACATTAAAGACATCCCCTGATGGACTGAAACCGACTCCCAAATCCCTAAGCAAGACTCTTGAGAGACTCTTTTCAGCTTTAATCTGCAAAGAAAAAAAATAGTAAATAAATGTGTCATAGAGAATGCTAGATACAGTATTACTGTATTACCCAAACCCCTTCACCCACACATAACACACAACACAGATACCCGCATACATCCACACACAAGCATTTCCATCCAAGATCCGGCTCCAGTCAGCAGTATACAGCCGCATGTGGGAGTCCTGAATCACTCTATCAGCCCTCGCTGTTTAACAAATGGGGGATTTTCAGCAAGCTAATAAATACATCAGGAAGCTGAGGCAGCATACGTTAGTAGGATTAGCAGGCACACACTGCTCGCATCATTCACTGATCCAGAGCTTTGAAAATGGTGTCCGCATTAAAGTCAACCTTAGAACATCACAAAGATCAAATGTATCGCTTAAGGTTCAAGAGGGTTTGGGGAATCAGGGATAATGATTTTACATCTCAGCTGGGATTTGACTGTGGTATGGTGAACATAGTTTTGAAACATGTACTAATTCCTATATAGAGCTTTTGCTAATTTGGAGACCGTTAGATCTTGTCCAATAAAACTAGATCTGGAACAAGACCAGAATGAATTAGCATGCTTGTCTCATCATCATCATCATCATCAGTCCCATGACCTGGTGTTGTCGTCGGGTCGCTGCGCTGTTGAACATCTGATCAGGTCCCTCCACTTGTCTCAGTCATGTGCTAGTGCCTGTGTCTCTGCAAAGCTTTTCATGGTCCATTCTGTAATGTTGTCATTACATTACAGAATGCTTGTCTAGGCTGGTTATAGTGCTGGGTTGATGCTGGCCTTGCTGGTGGACCAACATTGGCATGGTCTTCAAGTTGTCTTTGAGACAAAACCAAAACCAGAATAGGGTCAAATCCGAATTCAAGTCAAAACAGATACCTAAAGAGATCCGAACAATTCAGGCTGTGTAACTATGCTTTCCTTTGGAGTGAACAATCATACAAATCTCCACAGCTCACACACAGTGGTCCAGAGACATAGTAGCACAGAGCGGATAATATTAGCAAGCCTGCACAAACCGTAGTTATGGTGTTGCAGTAGTTGAGTCCAGTTTAGAGTCCTAGTCAAGACTGTGTCCAAATGCTCCTGAGACCTGAGAAACCATGACAAGCCCAAGACTGTGAAAATATGGCCTTGGACTCAAGGCCAAATCTGGCCAAAGTCAGTCTTGTTGGATAAGAAAAAGACCCAGCAAGCAATTTTGCATTTAAAAGACGTCTAATAGCTGTCCAAACACAGCCCTGACATCTAAAACAAAGCAAAATTTGGGCTGTCAGTGAAAATTTAATAGACATCTAATCATAGCCCAAGAATAGACTAGTCATCAAAGAATAGACTAGTCATAGAAATGAAACCAAATCACTGTTGACTTTGCTTACATGATGGAATATCATACATTTTGTAAGTTATTTAGCAAAAATGGCATGTAACCAAATTCAAGGTTATTTTGGCTAGAAGTGAGTTACTCATAGCTGGACTATATCGGGTCTATAGTTAACCCAGACAGTGAAATGACAGTTATTGCTTGCTGGGGAGGCCTTATTGAAAAACCAACACAACAACCAAAACATAACACACTGGTTTCTAGCTATGCTATTTTTTTTTTTTTTTTTTAGCAGGGATTCTCAAAGACATTAGTATTCCATACTTCAAACACTATGGAGTCCACCTCCAATTTTCAAAAGCAGAAATTAATCTCATCAGATTAAAAACCCAATAAAACCAAGTATATTGTAATTAAGCAAATGTTGGTGACTTTCTCATGGACAGTAATGACTGAACTGTGCTGCTGGTTTTGCTATCTGTACTGTCCTGCCTGCATAATAGGGCTGATTAAGGAGCACAAAAGGGAAAGTTTTGAGTCAATTTGAATGAAATTAGGATTCTCTTAAAGGGATATTCCAGGTTATTTTTAACCCAGTATCTTTGACTAGCTGTCAGTAAGCTCTGATGGAGATTTCAACTCACCCTTCAGTAAACAAATGAATGGGAAATGTATAAACTAAGTGTACAATTGCATGTTAGCATGTGACTGGTCGTTGTTAACCCCTCCTTTCCGTGAGCCTACACTGCTTTGATTGCTCAGATGGCCCAATCCTTTGTGATTGGTCTACTGCGCGCACATTGCCATAACTGAATGACAGCTATCAATTCGCAACAATGTATGGACAGAAAAGATAGCATTGATTTTACCGTATTAATTTGAGCCCAACGATGAAATGTCGACAAAGTAGTCGATCAACTAGAAACTGATTCGCAATCACGACTGGAGTACAACGTTTCTCTATCTCTGTCACCTTAGTTTGCTTATTTATAAGATGTGATAGCAGGCAACACACTTCAGCAGATTTTTGAGTTTTCTCAACTTCTTGTATTCAGTTTTTACAACAAAAAGTTGAGAAAACTCAAAAATCTGCTGAAGTTTGTTGCCTTAAACTTTTAAGTTTTCTCAACTTTTGATTTTTTTACAGTGTGTAGAATGAGGTATCATGTTGCCATATACAAATAAAGGTTTTAAAATGTGTAAGTGTCACTAATGAAACTATATGTTCAGCTAATTCTCAGCCTCTTACATGCCTGCGTCTTGAGAGAATGCAGAATTTGTGAAGTTTGGGAGGAGCACGTTCAAACGGTCTTTCTAATCAGCTCGAGAGGAGGTATATATATACACATTACACAGACGAGAGCCGACTCACCTAGTTACCTCGACAGTTTTCTGCAACAGTCTGCCACCCCGTTCTCACTCTCGGCTGGGGATACGGGGAGAACTCTGGGTTTGGGCTAAATTCCAAGCTTAGAGTCCTCAATCCCCTTGGACAACAATAGTGTACAGTGTCTTTGGGTGGATTGCTGAGGCAGATTGACAGCAACGGCCATTAGGATTGTTTGTGATTTGGTCTTAGTGACTTAGGAGTCCTGTTGACTACTCCTAGCGTTTCACAGATTTGGGAGCTAGTTTTAGCGCTAAAATGCTTTGTGAAATACTCTTAGAGCAAAAATTTAGGAGTCCTAAAATTAGGACTGACACGCCCATTATTTTTAAGAGTTTCTCCTAAATCGGCAAGTTAAGAGCTACTTTTAGCCTTAAAATGTTTTGTGAATATGGCCCCAGGTTAGTAGAATAAGCTGACATGTAGTTGCAAAGTTACTTATAGTTGTCACAGTTATGTTTTGTTAGTTTAGTCGTTCACAGACTTTTAGTATGTTTTCGTTAGTTTCCTGTGTCCTTTGTTCAGTTTTCCAGCTTCTCATTTGTTTACATTGGTTTCAGCTGTGTTTAATTAATTAGTCTCATTTGTGTTCCTACTTAAGTTGTACCTTCACATTCATTGTCTGTTCGGTCACGTTTACGTTCGGTGTGTTTCTCTGCCCTGTATTGGATTATTGCTTGTTTGGATTAAACTTCGTGTTGGAATTTTATCCTCCCGAATCTTCGTCTGTCTGTCTGCTATATGCACACACCCAGTGTTTGTTGGGGAACATAAAAATAAAAATAAAGTGTTAGCAGATATTAAGCAGACAGTCTACTAATAATCTAATGACTGCTAGTTGACATGTAGACTCAGCCTCAGATGTCACGCCCATGGACTGTTGGCTGAATGTCTGATGCATATGGCACACTTAACTGGAAATGCTTCAGGACTTTCGAAGACAAATCCTAAAGAACGTATGTGTTGCATTCTTTAATGATCCGCCTGGAAACAAATGCCGTGACGACAAACCCCCTGGTAATAAGAATGTTGCCATGTT
Source organism: Mylopharyngodon piceus (assembly GCA_039654765.1). Lineage (NCBI taxonomy): Eukaryota > Metazoa > Chordata > Actinopteri > Cypriniformes > Xenocyprididae > Mylopharyngodon > Mylopharyngodon piceus. The sequence continues at coordinate 11,281,469 of CM077450.1, forward strand.
TACAACTGTGACAATGAGCGCTTACCAGGATCAACTAAATGCTGGATTTTCAAAAGTATGTGAAGTTTGCGGCTCCATTTTTGCAGTAAACTTGCACATAAATAATTTATTAGATGCATGCTGGTCTGTTATTGTAAGGACATCGACTTTTTTCACGCCCCTAAACATGACGCGGAACAAAATGAACTGTGATTGGTTGCGTTACATGTCAGTCAAACGTCCTCTTGGGTGATCCTTGGCCAGTGAAAGCTGCGATAGAGTCCAGGCCTTCTGCTGTTAGTCTGAAGGCCTGGCTACGCGAGACTACTTGAGATGTAGTTGCTAAGTTACTTATAGTAAGTAGAATGTCCAAAGTGGACCATCAAAATAAAGTGTTACCAGTCGTTTCACTCGGATGTACATCACAATACGGAAGAAATATTTGTGCGCTACTTCCATTGCATCACAAGTTTACAATGTCTTATGTACATGTCTTGAAGCCCAATAAGAAAAGTGTTGCAGTCAAGTGAAAATGAAACTTAAAATGAAAGTACAAATATCCAACTGTGAGAATTCTTTGACCCCGAAAGAAAGTAGTCTAGCTCTGAGGAAGATCAGCTGCAGAGGCCTTAATCTGGGTAAAAGAATCTGGGTAGAAGAAACTCGGCTGTAATGTTCTTGTAGCCTTCAACATTAAAAAAGATTCATTCACTTCAGGATGATCTCTATAACAGAGAATGTCAGAGCGGAGTGTTCTGGAGGCCTACTGACCTCACAGCTGTAGATGTGTTCTGTTTAATTGGCCAGGTGAGAGGCATCCACTCACTCACACCAGCTTCCCGGGAAACAGACAGCAGGAGCTCGGAAAGCTCTGAAATTAAACTCGACTGTCAGCCTAATTGGTCCCCTTCCTGTATTGTGCTGTTTGTGTCCTTTCTTCAGTGATGAGAGTAGAAGTAGGCTGCCTCATCGTTGATGCTCTGGAGAGAGAGAGAGGCTGTGCTAATGAGAAGCTTTTGAAATGTTGTTGAATAAAACCCTCAGCCTGTTGTTGGTATTATGAGTAAATACAACTAATATGCCAGCGAATTTGAGTTCAGTCTCCATTTAGGCTCTTTGTTTTGCCTTGACTTTGTTTTCGAGCCTTTCTCAGAAGAGAGTGTAGCCCTGGAGAATCTTTATCTCTGTATTGTGTTTCTCCTCTGCTGAATAGCTTAGGCCAACATAAATTTCCATGTTGGATTGGTACTTGCCCTTACAGAAAGAAAATATATTTCCATATATTTATGATCAATATACTAAATGGTTTAAATGTATTGAAAAAAATATATGGAATAATTTATTGTGTTAATAATACATAAGGAATTGCTGCTTTTCATATATAGAAAAAAACATGTTACAATGATGTGTATTCACTTTCATTCAATTGACCGTTCGCAAAGACCTGCCCCCTTTAGTTACTACGTCCGAAAAGCTATGCCACACATCATGTTCTTGTGCAGTGAAAAATACACTGACAACGCGCTGACAGACAAGACAGAGCAGGTTACTTTTGATATGAAACAAAGTCTCAAATTTCAAATTTTGTAATTTTTAAAGAAATTTAAACAGTAAATACCATTGTGTGGCTCTTTAATGTGTCGTGACAGATCGCTGTAGCGCGTCACAAGTTCAAGCGGCTTGTGAACCGATCATCTCTTCCTACTAGTTCATTTATATCATCAAATAAACATGAATGAACATTATAAGGAATGTTGTTTCAATCGTGGAAAGACGTCAGTACACACCATTTTTCAAGTTCGAATCTGCAAGTACGTTAATCTGCTAACTCCTCTGACTGCTTTGTCAGACAAAATGGCAGATTCAGCGTTATGATTGGTTAGATCGCCTGTCAATCAAACTCCTGGCGAAGGGTCAATTGGGTTATGTTTCTGCTACACAAAGTATTTGAGTTGGGTTTACGAGGAAAGTTGTGTTGGTATAACTTAAGGGTGCATGTTGAAGACATGTAAAGTCTAAAGTCTAGTGATAAACCTTGGGATTAGATCTGTGAATCAGGATACATGATGATCAGATCCAACAGATCATTCCCCATTTTTTTCTTGGCTTTCTTTGCCATGGAAAATGTACCTTACAAACACACATTTACAGTGTCATGAATACATTCAGTTTAGTTTGTATTAGTTTCTCTTTCATGGACTTTTAGTTTATCACCAGTTTCCTGTTTCCTTTGTTCCTAGTTTCCCTACAGTCGTTTCGTTTGCTATTACGCTTTGGATCTACCTGTATTTGGTTTATTTAATAAAGACTGTTGTTATTAGATCCTTCTTCATCATCTTTGGAACTAAAATGTGACAGACAGCAGCCAGAGAAAAACTAACGTTAAAAAATCAAGGATCAAGAGTAGAGGTCTTCACAGGTACACTTAGATCTGAAAACCCGAGGTCCAACCCGAGACCCGAGCGGGTTCGGGTCCAAAACTTTGACGAGTGCCTCGGACACGGGTCGGGTTCAGTATCAGTAACCTCAGGTCTCGGGTAATTTAAAATAAATGTGATTTTTCCGAATGGACTTGAGAAGACCCGAATAATAAACTTTAATCATCTTATCGTCAGGTAATATTACACCAAAAGATATAGGATGTAATGAGGTTACAGTGATGAGTGATTGACATTTCAGCACTTCAGTGCGTACTTGCGCATTCCTGTCAAGTGCATTTTTGAGAAACACACGTAGAAAAGGAACAAACGTTTGTAACCTTGCATGCAGAAATCCATCTTACAGCTATGAGATCCATCAGGAAAAGCCACTCGCTTCATTACGCTGCTTGTTCATGCAGGGCTTTTCTTTTTTATGTGCAGAAGCCCTTTGCTGGAGATGAGGTAAATAGTTGCAGACAATACTAGTGAATGATTTATTAGGCTTTCCTTGAGCTATCACGTTATTTTTTTGCTTATCACAATTGAAAGCCAAACTCAGAAATAACTTGTATCCATCGGGCAGACAATAATATAAAGTAATAAGTAAATAAATGGGTTAAATGACAGTAATGGAGCAGCGGCCAAATCAGTCAGCATGACACTGGGATTTTTCCTGACTGTCTGGCTGCAGGCTGTGCACATATCAATGTAATTTACGTTCGGGTCCAGTTGGGTTTATGCCGTTGGGTCAGGCCGGATTCGGGTCTAATTTTATCGGGTCTGTTTCGGGTCGGATTTTTCTTTTAAAAAAAAAATATTTATGCATGCCGGGTTCGGGTAAAAAGTGATTCAGGTCGGGTACAGATTTTAGGACCTGAGAAGAACTCTAGTCAAAAGCCAAACTAAAGCAAACACAGATTACCATAATGGTGACTTCAAACTAAATGGTCTATCGTTGTCCCAGCACTCTTTTGTATGTTTTTGTATGAACAACTTAAAACATAAAACATGCTTGAGAAATTTAAGGCAACAGTTTCCACACACTGTACAAAAAATATATATATTTTAAATAAAAGCTGTTCTTTTGAACTTACTATTCAAAGAATCCTGAAAAAAAAAAAAAAAAAAAAAAAAAAAAAACTGCATGGAAAATATGAACAGCATATATCAACATTGACAATAATAAGAAATGTTTCTTGATTAACAAATCAGCATATTAGATTGATTTCTGAAGGATCATGTGACACTGAAGACTATTAATAATTAATAATTCTGAAAATTTAGCTTTAAAAGGCTGCTTCTATCAATTTAACCCGATTCTGAAACTTAACATTCTGGTCTTTCCAGCAGGGTCTCTTAGCAGTCCATGACTGCTTTTTGTATCTGTCCAAACTTACATGTACTCATTGTTTTGTGTCACAGTGTTGGGCGGTCTGGAGTCTCGTGGGGTCCTGAGAAAGATCAGCGATATGTTGGAGATAATCATGAAGAGGATCGACACCCTATCGAAAATGAGCAACAACAGCGAATCCCACAAACTGGAGGAGCTGAGCTCCGCTCTCCACAGGTGCAACTTCACATTCATGATTACAGCGCAGCAATAACATTCTCAGTGACATTCTTGAATTCAGGTGTCACTTGCTGCTTTCAAGTCATGTAGGGATAATTGTATTTACGAGATGAGTGTACATGAACGGCACCACAATGTTGTAATTGCCAGTTATCTCCTTGTTTATCTTTTTGCTGTGTGAAGTGAACAGTAGCAGTTAGTGCATGGTTCAACTGAAAATGTAGTTCAACATGGCTTGAGCACAAGTTAATCAAGTTAGTGAAATTACCAACTAAAAAGGAACCAAATGAGATTTTGCAGCTGCTAAAGAAGTTTTAATTTGAAGAATTTTATTTGATACACTACTCTGAAACACAATGATTTGCTTTCTTACATGTTTGTTTTTAAACCCTTGTCCACTTCCCAAAGGAAATGTGAACACATTGTTTACATAAATTTTGTGTATATGATAAGGAATAGCTTGAAAAAAGTTTGCCAGAAAACACTAGTATAGCTTCTGGTTAATGAGGCAACTGGCCAGCATAATCAAAACACATCTGCCATCATTTTCTGTGGCTGCATGAGAATAAAAAATAATATACACTCTTAGAAAAAAAAGTTCAATGGGGTTCTATATAAAACCCTAGGATTCTTGATACAGTTTATGCCAAAAAGGTTCTATGTAAATGATTGCATAATTTCTAGCAATAAACTGTTTATGAGCTGTTTAATTCCTAAAATTGAATTCAAATTAAAAATCAATTAAAACAAAATTAATTTAAACTAAATCCATAAAATGATCTCATGATGGGAACCTTTTATATATGAAGCGCCTGAAAGAATCCTTAATCGAAGGTACTTTATAGAACCTTTTCTTCTAAGAGTGCAGAAATAAATAGAGAACACAGAAAATACAGAGATTACACTTGTGCATCCATTGGCCCTCACAAAAATGCTGTCTGAGGAGGGAAGCTCAACTCATCCATTTTAGTACATCCCTGCTTGAACACACATCACACCGTAGTGACAAGTTCAGAGTTTGCAAGTAGGAAGTTCCCAATAGGTCTTGAAGGCAGCGGTAGTCTGAATGTTTCAGACAGTCAACTACTTGCTGATGAGTTAGTCAAGACACTTCCCAGAGTTTTCACCTGTCTCCATGGAAACAGATGCCTGTCACATCAGAAGTTCAAACGGTTACTGGTGCCTTGACTTTCCTTGTGATATCTTCAGACATCATCTAATCTTAGAGGATAAAAACACCCACATACCCCAGCTATACAATCTTTGATGAGCATCAAAGTCGTCAACTTTCTGTTTCTTCTGTGTCACTGAAAAGTAATCAGTGAAGTGATAGTTTAAAGCTGAAGTGTGTAATTTCTGCACCTCTAGTGTCACCATTGGAACTGCAAAAATAACTTAGTAAATGACTGTAAAATTACCAGATTGATATTTTTGGTAAATACACAAATGTTAACACAAGCAGCAGTGTTCTGTCTATTTACCAATAAGATACCATTCACACAACGAAACCAAAATACCCTAAACACTTTGATGTCAATCAACAGGAATGACCTTAAAAGCTGTGCCGTCATCCTTTAGTTTTAGACTCAGAAGTCAAAAAATGTTGTGAAGCAAAAACATGTTCTGTGTGAACATACCTTTATGTTCACACAGAACATGTTTTTGCTTTTAAAAAATAGTGACAATAATATTAGGGGTGTAACGGTACACACAAATGACATTTCAGTCCATACCTTGGTTTTAAAGACATGGTTTGGTTTGTTTTTTGGTATAGAAGGGGGAAAAACAAACCATTTTTTTAAACAGTGGTTTACTGAACAAACTATGCCTGTTTTTAAATAAAAAATGCCTGTCAATATTGCTGCAACCGCAGCAACATACACTGCAGTTTTTGATGCTGTTGTATTTGGGGAAGAGATTTGAAGTGCTTACAATTCTGGATAAAATATTTTAGCAAAATATTTTAGAATAAGGTTAGAATTATTGCGCTCTGATTATAATTCGCTCTGTTTATTTGACATGCATGCATGAGCTATCACACGTTCATAGAATATGTATTACTTCTCTTAATTTGAAACCACAAATAACTGTGATTTCTTGTTGAATTGCTGTGTCAGAAAAGATAATCAGTGAAGTTCTAAGGCCCAACCAAAAGGAACACTAATCTCCATAATGGTGACTAAACCATTTTAGGAAATCAACATCAATTTATTATGTCAACTCATGTGATTATCTCTCAAACAAAAATCAGTTGTATTGACAATTCAACATTCAATATTACCTTGGTAAATGTGCAAAGGCAACTATGGAGAAAGATAAGCGCAGAAGTGGAGGAAATGAGTGAACAGTCTATAAAGAATTGTCCCGCCTCAAAGACTTTTTTGCTTGACAAAATGGTACTCAAACCAATCAAGTAATCTTAACTTGAGTTTTCTGAGTAACAGGAAAAGAGAGCCTCAGTGGCTTCCCCGATTACAGATATTTCGCGTCAATTTCCCAGGAAGTGACGATTTTTTTCTCTTGAACACATGGGATGGAACCGCTGCTTTAATCTCAAATGTTTTATGCGATATTACAATTTTCCACACAAGTTAAAATTGCAGCTTTGGATACATAATGCAGTCCACAGTCATGCCAGAACTAGTTTTTGTTCACTTTTGTAACTATTACTCTTTGTAACTATGCAATTAAATTTGCTAAATAGTAAATATTGAACAAGTGAACATGCCTCTGATGCTTATATTATCTGATGAGCTCACCACTTTCCATACTACTGTATTCTTTGTTGCTGTAGAAAAAAGTCTTAGGGCACCTTATTGTAGCTAAGGTAATTATTGCAACAGTCGATGTAGAAATAACATATATTGACTACACTGGCTGAACAAATGGATCCAAAGTCATCACTCACAAAATGTGAAAGTCAGTCCTAATGATTGAAAATACAGTACGGATTGAATTGAATGCAGCATGAGCAAAGCCTTAGAGCCTTTACCCTGTGTTTTCGAAACGTGTCTGTTGGACTGAAAAATCACCACTGACGTTCTTTATAAAGCTGATTTGATGGGTGTGGATCCAAGACTACAGAAGGTAAAAAGCTCTGACAGTATCTAAAAAAAGAAATCTCAGAAGTGCAGTGAATATAGAAGTCAAACATGCATGTGACAGCTCCGCCTAAACGTTTTATTGTCTTTGGGTGTGAAGTCAGAAAGGTCAGGGTTCAGATGCCGTGGTTTTGTGAGCGTTCAGCCCTGTGCTGTGCAGAGGTGACATTTATTGGGAGTGACAGAGTTGCTCACAGAGGGGGAGCTGTTTGCTTCGGCGTGTTGCTGATGTAGCTGCAGGGCACGAGGTTGCAGGCGGTTCATGCGAGCTGTATTATGAAGAAATCAAACTCTTGGTGTGAAACAAAGATGACAATGCATTCCCTGAGCTTGCTGAAAGACATTTTTCTGTCTCTCTGAAAGAGAATCTTCAAGTCTCTTGAGATACCTGAAATAAAACCTATTGAGGTGTTATTGAAATAGTCTCAGATACAAGAGAAAAAAAAAATAGTTAAAAATAACTAGAATGTCAAAGCTTGAGGAGAAGTACAGTGGGTAGAGAAACAACATTGACAACATGACAAAATAAACAGTTTTAGGATTTTGTTTTTGCTGTGGTATAATAACACTTCTTGGATTTGTGCTGGTCAGACAAAGTCAGAGCATCGAGACATTCAGACTAAGTCTGAGCACTGAAACATCCGCAGCTAAGATTATTCAATAAATTCTGCTCTTTTTATTATCTGCTGCTTCTGCTCTTCCCTGGTTTTCTGAGTCAAACTCTAAGGGTGATAGAAGACTGATAACTTCTGGAAGTGATTTGGGTCGGATCTACTATATCTGATATTTCTGACATGGATATCCATCCAATTTAACATTTTGCTGTTGTCAGCAAGATATCAGCACAATCTAACAATTTAATCAATTTGTAATTGTTGGCTTGCATATACACCCATGAGACAAACACTATTGATCATTGTATTGTGTCTTTCCAGATTTTTCAGGGTAAATATGGGCCAATATTTGGATATTTTATTTTGTCAAACATACAAATAATTCAATTATTTTGTTATTTGCCATTCAGTTTCTGTTATTTTCTATTTTAAGTCTATCAACATTCTTGCACATTTTTACGTTCAAATATTCGTAATGAATTTTGAGTAAATATTGTTGTCACGAACTGCTTAGAGACACACAGGTTGAGGATCCAAATGTAGTTGTTTTGGGGGGAAATCCAGAATCGTAATCCAAAAGACAGGCAAAAAAATCAAAACCGCAAGACAAACAATCCAAATAACAACAGAGCAGAAAACACAGGCAAACAGAAAAATCCAGAAAAACAGGCAGAAGATAGACAAAAACCATGACAAGGAAACCAGAAAGGCACTCATAAATGCAGTGGTCACACAAACAAGACTTCACAAAGAGTGAGTGAAAACACAGGGCTTAAATAGGCAGGATAATTAGACACAGGTGCAAGTAATCAAACAGAATGAGTCCAGGCAATGGGTTATGGGAATTGAAGTTCATGATGAGAAAACATGGGAGCATAATAGTTAAAGATCTGAGCTTGTAACTCAAGAGAGTTCAAATTCAGAAATAGGTGATTCTTCAACTGTGTATCTCATCACTAACTGTCCCATTTGTAACTTTGTGTAAAAATGAACACACATTTTTACTTAATAAAAATGGAAATGTTGGTAACACTTAAAGGTCCACTGTATGATCCCATTAGTTAACATTTGGTAATGCGTTGACTAACAATGAGCAATACATTACATACGATACAGTATTTATTGACTAATGTTGTCAAAGAAACCTTATTGTAAAGTGTTAAGTGATTATTTTACTCTTTTGTCGATTATCATTAATTAAAAATCTAATAAAATAACTTTAATGATCAATATAATGACATATAAAAGGCATTTGAAAATAATAAATGCATAGTTAAAACTTTCCTAAGCTGTTTTAATGTTAGCTTTATTTAACAAAAGTGGTGCAATCTTAGATTTAATAAAAATCCACCCTGGAACAATTAAATGAAGCAATGTTTCCCTTTCATTTTAACTCAGGTGTTTTAATCTCTCATATCATTTCTAGGCTGTCAACAACAAGGGAATTAAGTTACTGACTTAATTGCTGTAACATGTTTTTCTCTCAGGGCCAGGCCTAAACATGCCGCATGTCATTTTCATTATCTATCTATGTAAATGGTGTCAGTGCAGAAGCATCACTATTTCATGCTCCAAGCATATTTCAAGCAATTAGCATGTCCAATAGGTAATCGCACCATTCAAGGATGCTGCAATTTAGTTCCACAATAAATAAAGAGACGTCTGCTTCAGTAGAGGCTAGAGGATACATCTTAAGACCTTGTGTCTTCTCATTTCTCATATTTATTAGTCACAGACACTGTAAGGTGTGCCTCATTTCCATAATGCATATTTAAACTCATCTTTTCTCACCCTCATGTCGGTCTAAAGTCTTATTATTTTCTTCTGTGGAACACAAAATAAGAGAAAGGGGACTGTGATTTATACTGCCATGCTCAAAAAACACCAGAAGGGATTATCAAACTAGTCCAGTAGCCTCATTTTGGGTGAACTATTTCTTTAATAGCTGGACATAATTTCTCTCTCTCACTTCTGTTCACTTTTCCAGATTCCAGCCGGTAGGTCTGGTGGAGCGAATCCAGGCCATCGCCCAGAACGTTTCTGACATGGCTATACGTATGGAGCAGATTCTCAAGAATACTAACATCCCAGGCAGAGGTGAATCTCTCACTTATGTTTGGGTGGCACAGACCAAACTTTCTTATTGTAAGGGTTGTTGTAGGAAGGAAAAATCACAAATGAGATGTTTTTAATATCAAAATATTGGTAACACTTTACAATAAGGTTCCATTTTGTCACTGTCAAACCTCATGACTCCACACGCCTCTATCGTGAATGAAGTGCTTCCATCTCTGTTTGTTTGCAATGCAAAGGAAAATAAAGAACTGGTTGTTTGAATAAATATAGTCTTTTCTTTACCCAAGAAACACTTAAATAGCCTGTCTTAAATAGCCTGTGTGTAGCACTTCATCATTAATAACATGAGATTTTGACCAAATGACAGAAAAGCTGTGCCCATAGCTACAATAAACTTTATAACCTGTAAGTTGATGAAAATGTAATGCAATGCACTTACTGCTTCAGATGCGGCCATTCTAATGATGGACAAAACACGTATGTCCGAAATTCTCCAAAATTTGCTGGTCAAAAAACTTTTTGGTTTTTGGTGATTTTGGTATATTTGGTATAATGACACATGCAAGTGTCTGTATAATAAAAGGAAAACAACTGCACACTCACCGATGCATAGGCTGAATATTTATTCCAAATATAATATTCAGCCTATGCTTCAGTGAGTGTGCAGTTGTTTTCCTTTTATTATACTACATTCTTCTTCAACTTGCACCTCTTTAGGTGTGCGCTTGCTATGCCTTATTTGCTCTACATGCAAGTGTCTGACCATATATAAAGCCACAATATCAACTTTGACAATGCATATCCAGACAAAAAATGGTCCCAATAATCTCATATTAGTCTTTTCTTGCATTTCAAAAGAGATCGATTAATATCTAAAACTATGCATAGATTTGCAAAGATACCTAAATCTGCGATCAAAAAGATCTGAGCTATGATAGCGACATGTATTATATTTCCATACTCTTCCATACTTTATAATTCACTATACATGAAAAATGGTCTCATTGTGTCTACACTTGAGTATAATTTAAGTCCATTAAGTACTTTTTTTGTCTGATTACATATAACAGCACACAAGATTGATTAACTCGCCAAAAACTCTGATCTTAGTCTCTTTATAGTGAGCCAAATTCATATTAAAAAGCGCTTTTTAAAATTAGACATGAAGAGGTCTGGGCTCAATGCCATTTTGCAGGACAACACATTCGCTCTTTATTATTTAATGCAACTTGATTGGACTTCATCGCAATAATGCCAGTCATCTCTTGCCGCTATTTGTACAGCGAGGCCCTCTGTAGGGTTAGATATCTCTAAAGTTTGCCAACAGAGTTTGGTAAAACTCCAGCAGGTTTTTTAGCGAGCATATGTGCAAGCTGTGTGGGAGGTTTATTAATGTAAGACAAACATAATTCTTACTTCTGATCTGCCATTTGGACAGAAAGTACAAGGATTCTGCTCAAACTCCACTTACTTTGTTAAGAGAACTTTAATTTCGAAAAGTAGCACCTCAGTGTGCTATTGAAATTGTATTTTTAATGACTTTTTGGACATTTCTAATTGTAATATTTTAGTCTTGACAGTACTAAAAATCTTTTGCTCTAAAGTCATACATGTGAAAATGCGACACAACCTGACACAATCACAGCCAATTAGAATGTACAGGTCCAAAATTTGGAATAATTAAGATTTTTGGTTACATTTTTTTTTTTCTTTTTCCGACGGTCCACTTTAGACATTCTACTAACTTCAAGTAACTTTGCAACTACATGTCAACTAACTCTCATCGGAGTATTAGTAGACTGTTAGGTTAGTGTTACGTGTTTGGGTTAGTAGAATAAGTTGACATAGTTACAAATATACTTATAGTCAGTAGAACGTCTGTTTGGGAACCATAAAAATAAAGTGTTAGCAGATATTAAGCAGACTGTCACAATTATGTTCTAGTTGGTCCTGTCATGTCTGTATGACTTCTCATTAGTTGCTATGGTTTCTGATTAGTTAATCTTTGTCCAGCTGTTCCTGTTTAGTGTCCTCATTTACTATGTGTATTTATACTCCCTGTTCTGTTCAGTCCTTGTCGGTTATTGTTTTTCAACATGTCATGTATCTTCTGAGTTTGATATTGGATTAAAGACTAATCATTCATTGAATGAATCCTTCATTGTGCGCTTTCTAAGCCACCATACCATGACAGAATAACCAACCCTCAAAAATGAGTATTAAAACAAACTAACTATGGACTCACCAGCGTTCCATCTCCTCCTTCACCCAGAGAACTGAAGGTTGCTGGAGTATTTGGGCTGGATGCTCCGACACGGCGGTCTCTCCCTCACAGCCTGCAAGTCCGAGGCAGTCACCGAGGTCGTCCTGGAATCAGAGCCGGATACCAACAAACCCCTGGTGTTTATGCACACTGACCAGTCCATCTCAGAGCCAGGAGCAGATATAAACCTGATAGATCTGTGGTCCGTGGATCCAGTTCCCACCCAAGTCTGCACTTCAGGCCTCCAGGCCCATGTTTCCACCTCAACCTGTCAGCCTGTCAGCGTTGCTTTGGCTCAGCACTCCCTCATTGCCTCTGTGGCCCGTCTGCCCTGAAACTCCGCTGGGCTCCCTTGTCACTCCAGGTCGGCCTCCGGGCAGACATTGCTCAGCTTCCGCCACAGAATTCCGGAATTCCAGCAGTGCCTATACCCTCCACCCCTAGGCGTCATTGGGCTCCTCCCTTTCTCCGACCTCCCCGTGGGCCTCGTCCGCTCCAGTGTCACCCCAGCAACTGAGTCCCAGTCGCCACCTCAGTCCCTCAAGCCAGCAGCTCAGCCTCAGGCTTCTAGGCCATCAGTCTCACCCTGGTCCATCGGCCTCTCTGCTTCACAGATTCCTCCACTGACCCTGGTTCTGCCGCCTTCGACCGGCTCCCGGGTTCTGCATAATGTCATAGTTATGTTCTGTTTAGATGTTCCTGTCATTTCTGAGTTCTCATTAGTTTTTAAGGTTTCTGATTAGTTCATCTTTAGTGTCCTCATTTACTATGTGTATTTATACTTCCTGTTCTGTTCAGTCCTTGTCGGTTATTGTTTGTCAACGTGCCATATATCTTCATTACTTCCGCCACAGAATTCCGGGATTTCAGCAATGCCTATACCCTCCACCCCTACGGCGTCATTGGACTCCTCCCTTTCTCCGACCTCCCCGTGGTCCTCGTCCGCTCCAGTGTCACCCCAGCAACTGATTCCCAGTTGCCGCCTCAGTCCCTCGAGCCAGCAGCTCAGGCTCGGGCTTCTAGGCCATCAGTCTCGCCCTGGTCCATCGGCCTCTCTGCTTTGCTGTTTCCTCCACTCACCCTTGTTCCGCCACCTTCATCAGGCTCCAGGGTTCCGCCTAGACCTTCAGCCAAAGCTCCACCCTGGCTCCTCCCACCATCGGCACCACCATGGTTTTTCTCTCCTACTCCTCCTGGTCATCACCAGCTCCATGCCCTCCACCAAAGCCTCCTTCCTCCTCAGTTGGAAATTATTTGGCACAGGACGCACCTTTATGCCACAATTATGTTCTGTTAGTTGTTCTCATTGGTTTTTATGGTTTCTGATTAGTTCATCTTTGTCCAGCTGTACCTGTTTAGTGTCCTCATTTACTATATGTATTTATACTCCCTGGGGGTATTCCAGAAAGCAGGTTATGTGACATACCTGGGTATGTTTAAGAGTAAGTAAGCGGATAACCTCAACTTTCGGTTCCAAAAATGGAGGTAACTTTCAGGGTATGCAAGTAGACATAGCAACTTGCTCTCTGAACATAACTTGCTTCAGAGCTGGTTATGTTCAGGGTTAGTTTGCTTAAGAGGTATTCAGATGTGTGTTATGTAGTTAATATAGTTATATTAATGTAACTAAATTTGTTATATAGTTACAGTTATATATAAAATATTGTATTATACAATATAAAGCACTATTATAAAGTGGTAATGTTTATTCAATTCTAATATATGTATTTATTTTATTGTCATCTCACATATGGATCTGCTTTTTTCCTTTGTATAAAACACAACGTTTTCTATACTATAATTTTGTATATAATTATAAAACTATATAATTCTTATTCTCAGTGAATAAAGATTACTTATTAAATAAAAAGATTGAAAAAATTATTGCACAACCACCCAATAGGTGGCGATGTGCACCAAGTAGGTTATGTAAATCACCATTAAACAAAAGAAGAAGAAGGAAGTAGAATGGCATGCTTTTTCTTAGCGTCTGTTTCCATGGTGAATCATCGATTCGTTGATCTGTTGAGAATGTCTTGTGTGTTAACTGGGAACATACTCTAGGTTGGCTGAACTTACTCCTGGATGCGTTTTTGGAACCAGCATACCTCGAGTAAGCAAGGTTTGGGTCAATCAACTGAGAGTTCAGGGTATATGTGACGGTAAGTTAACCTTGCTTTATGGAATACCCCCCTGTTCTGTTCAGTCCTTGTCGGTTATTGTTTGTCAACGTGCCATATATCTTCATTATTGGATTAAAGACTTTGTATTTCTCACCATCTCCTTCGTTGTGCACTTTCTAAGCCACCATACAGTGACACAGACGGTCTACTAATACTCTAATGAGAGTTAGTTGACATGTAGTTGGAAAGTTACTTACAGTTAGTAGAATGTCTAAAGTGGACTATCGAAATAAAGTGTTACCAGATTTATTAATGTTTTTGAAAGAGGTCTCTTATGTTCAGCAATGCTGCATTTATTTGATCAAAAATACTGTAAAACAGTAATATTGTGAAATGTTATTACAACTCAAAAATTAAGCAGCAAAAACTATTTTCAACATTGATAATAAGAATGATTATTAATAATTGATCATCAATATCAGCAAATTAGATTATATTAAGATTATAAACCTGCCCATACAAAAGTAAAATCATATATCAGATCTCTTTAATACATCAGTTGTTTCTCCTAGATGACATAAAGTTTTTTGCTGAAATATCACGTCTGCTTTCAAAAGAGATTTCAGCAATTTCTTAGACTGTTGTTTTTCCTGTTGTTTTCCAAAATATCAGAGTCTGCAATCAAAAAGATTTCAATAGGGATCTCCGCAAAGTTTGGGGAGTGACAGCCGCAGGACACAGGAGTGAATCTCCATTTGTACAGAATACAAGAGTCAGTGGACATCCTGTGATTTAAGGGTTCAAGAATGTTTTTCTGCTGCTTACTGTCTTTTCATACTCAAGCAGAATAGCAAATAATTCCTTTCTCTGCGGCTTCTTTATGGATCTGAAGTAGCCTGTTGTACAAAGAACAACCTCTTTCTACATTAATTAGGTTGACTGGGACCGGCTACCAGTGAGAGATGGGAGTTTATTAATCAAGGAGAGGGGATGTTTGCAATTTTCTGTTCCTTTTGTCTACCCTAGTGAACAGAAAGCAGTACAGAGCTACTAACAAAGCCCAGAGCAAGCCTTACTCAGACAAGTACGAGATATGAGGCCAAGAGGCCACTTTCATAATACCTAATAAAGCAAGCTTAAAGAAAGTTGAGGAGATGGAAGAAGATATGGAGGACTTTCCCAAAGCCTCATTAAAGCCTAGAGCATTTGTATCCCACTGGTGTTCCACACCGAAGCTACTGTACTGTGGAAGAGTGTTATCAGACTGTGACTGCCTGTCCTTTTCATCTACAGGCCGAGATGGAGTTATAGGCCAGTGCGAAGTCCCAAAGGATCCTGGGTACCCGGATTGCGCCAGTAAAGTGGATGTGAGTTGACAGAGATTTTTTGAAAAACTCTCACACTCCTTTATGTCTGTCTGTTTTCGTCCATGGTTGCCTTAGAGAAAAATACGTTTTTGGAAGCAAACGCTGGCACCCAACAAATGGATTTCTTTGCAGAGTGTTTTCACACCTGTTTCATTGATTGATGATGTTGTTTTTTAGATGATGTCTCTCTTCTAATGTTGTTTATCCCTGTACAGTTTGTCCTCATTTTAGAAAATCTGACCATCCCAGACTGTGTAAAACAAGTCTCCCTATCAGTAATTGGCCACAAGAAATCTAGAGTGCATTTACAAAAACAAAAACTAGCGCCTATTTTACAATTTGTTTAGATGCTTTCACAGATGTTAGCTCCAGGCCATCAGCAGCCATTCAGTGCTCATGTACCCATCAAGAACAGCTTAATCTCGGCCAGTCCTTTGGGAATTTGCCGCTGACTCTTATGTAGATAGTGGTTAAACATGAGATATAATTCATTTGGGGTATATCAAATGGGTGATCTTTGGTATTATTAATCTATTACTTGTTCCAGAGCAAAAAGATTTGGGTTAAGAGGAAAATTAACTTTCATAATTTTATTCTGTACTAGAGCGTTGCTTTTGTACATTTGACTACAATTGTTTGCTTGTGTTTATTTCCTATTGTCTTTTATAATGGCTATTGTTCTTAATTTAAATATTTTTGGTTAATAAATATTATTTTATATAAATAATATGCTGTATTTGGTATTGGGAAAGGGTCCGTTAGTGATCGTGATATGGACTGTCTTTATGAGTGAGTCAGTAGCAAACTGAAAGGGACTGGTTGTAAACAAGGATGTTGTTTTAGCGCTGTACTGGGAAATCCCCTTAACTTTTAAAAGGACAAAGACAAAGATATCGCTTTCCTCAGCAGACATTCAAACTGATTTTTTTATAAAGGATATAATATTATGGATATCGACCTTGAAGAATAAATGCTATATCAGATGCAGGTGATATGTCGATCTCTCTCTCATAATACCTTAATACTCTACATAATCCAATAAGCTTCAATGAAGCGAATCAACGTTCCTTCGTTACTAGTTCTAAAGCGACTTTTCAGAATTAGTAACAGAGGCTTGGGCTCAGCTGTTAACCTGTCAACTTGAGATATGAATCCATGGAGGAAGGAAGTAGTTCTGCACAAAAGAGGGTTTTTAAAGACAATACATTGTTGTTTCCTATTTATTTACTTACTTGTGCCATCAAACTGTTGTATAAACGCAATATCACACTTGTGATAATGCGTTCTCAATGTTTAAGTTCATTAAACATTGGGATCTTCTCTATCTTGCTTAATTTTATATTGCTAGCAGAATAATAACAAATATATTGTGAATACTGGACACATCAGCTAACTGTGCCATGTAACCAGGCGAGTTCACTCGGTCCTTTCACACCAATGCAAATATTCAGGAAAAAAAAAAAAATAAATAATGCACATTGTTTTTGTGGTGAACATCCTATATCAGGGCATCTGGTGGCACTAATGCACTGAATCCAGCATTGAAGCCAAAAACACATGGAGCTGCTGTTGTCTTTGTACTCCACACATTTGAGCACAAGCCTGAACATTACTTATTAAATAAAATATTTGCAGTTCATGAACTCTTTATTTTTCATGCACTACATGCATAACCTGTAATAACCAAGTTGCCTACATAAAATATTCAGCAAGAATTTACTCTTTTGCCCTGCATGACACATCCTCATAAATATTTTTCTGCTTCTATCCTGCACATATTTACACTTACCTTCATCAACATTCTTTCACCACATATTTTACATTTGCATCTTTTCCACTTTTCATTAAATAGATTTTTTTATGAAATATAGGGCTGTCAAAAGTTTAAAATAATTATGATGACTTTAATGATTTGTATTGTAGGTACTGCACACGGGGGAATTTACTAAGAATGAATTGCTCCCACTAAAAGCTGTTTATTTGCATGTTCTGTCTGCGCTGCTTTAGCCCCCGATCCACTAAATTAATTATGCAGATCAGGCAACGGTACAAACACACACATAAAATCTGAGCTGAACGCAGTTTGTACAGTGCAGTTCAGATCTCAGGAGCAGTTTGGAGTGCTGTATTGTGGAGAGTACAGCAGATTACCATGACCTGACATGACATGACCAGTTTTGTGAATAAAGCACAAATTATAATGAGCCTAATTGTGTTTGAACTGAAAAGAATAACTATGACATGAAATACTTGTGTTGAACTACTATTTGTTTAAACTACACTACCGTTCTACACTGCCGCGGAACTACACTACACTACACTATTTTTTTATTTTTTTATTTTTATTTTTTTTATTTTTTATTTTTTTGAAAAGTTCTGTCTGTTCACCAAGGCAGCAGTTGTTTGATCATATATATATATATATATATATATATATATATATATATGGATACACTTTTTTGATCATATATACCATATATATAACTTTCATTAGAGTATTAGTAGACTGCAGACTTTTAGATTAGGGTTCAGGTTAGTAGAATAAGTTGGCATGTAGTTCCGAAGTTAAAAAAAATAAATAAATAAATAAATTAATTAAAATGCCTGTTGGCAGACCATCAAAATAAAGTGTTAGCAGATATTAAGCAGACAGTCTACTAATACTCTAATGAGAGTTAGTTGACGTGAAGTTGCAAAGTTACTTATAATTAGTAGAATGTCTAAAGTGGACCATTGAAATGAAGTGTTACCAAAAATCTTACTGACCCCAAACTTTTCAACTTTATGAAACCTGCAATAATTAAATAATACATCAAATAAAGTTTATGGACTTAATCTTACTTAAGTTACAAATGTTTTTGCTGCTAACCTTCAATAATTAACTCTTACCCCACCATTGTCTGCGTTTTCACTGTTATATGGTAGGGGGCACTATTATACATCTTCTGAAAGAATACACTATCTCTGGATCAAAACACAGGTGAAGAAGGAGCAGAAACAAGCTTTAAAAGCATTGCTTGTTCACGTCGTAGTCTTTTTTTTTTTTTTTTTAAAAAAACAAAAAAAAAACACCTTTTTCGCAGCTTTTCAAAATTAGCTTTTTTATGAACTTTACTAACATTCAAGTTTTGATAAAAAAAAAAAAAATAAATAAAAAATAAAAAAAAAAATGCATGGAGCTTCTCCATAGGCTCTATTCTTAGTTTTGATATACAGGTGCTGGTCATATAATTAGAATATCATCAAAAAGTTGATTTCATTAATTCCATTCAAAAAGTGAAACTTGTATATTATATTCATTCATTACACACAGACTGATATATTTCAAATGTTTATTTCTTTTAATGTTTATTTTGATGATTATAACTGACAACTAAGGAAAATCCCAAATTCAGTATCTCAGAAAATTAGAACATTGTGGAAAGGTTCAATATTGAAGACACCTGGTGCAACACTCTGATCAGCTAATTAACTCAAAACACCTGCAAAGGCCTTTAAATGGTCTCTCAGTCTAGTTCTGTAGGCTACACAATCATGGGGAAGACTGCTGACTTGACAGTTGTCCAAAAGATGACCATTGACACCTTGCACAAGGAGGGCAAGACACAAAAGGTCATTGCAAAAGAGGCTGGCTGTTCACAGAGCTCTGTGTCCAAGCACATTAATAGAGAGGCGAAGGGAAGGAAAAGATGTGGTAGAAAAAAGTGTACAAGCAATAGGGATAACCGCACCCTGGAGAGGGTTGTGAAACAAAACCCATTCAAAAATGTGGGGGAGATTCACAAAGAGTGGACTGCAGCTGGAGTCAGTGCTTCAAGAACCACTACGCACAGACGTATGCAAGACATGGGTTTCAGCTGTCCCATTCCTTGTGTCAAGCCACTCTTGAACAACAGACAGCGTCAGAAGCGTCTCGCCTGGGCTAAAGACAAAAAGGACTGGACTGCTGCTAAGTGGTCCAAAGTTATGTTCTCTGATGAAAGTAAATTTTGCATTTCCTTTGGAAATCAGGGTCCCAGAGTCTGGAGGAAGAGAGGAGAGGCACACAATCCACGTTGCTTGAGGTCCAGTGTAATGTTTCCACAGTCAGTGATGGTTTGGGGTGCCATGTCATCTGCTGGTGTTGGTCCACTGTGTTTTCTGAGGTCCAAGGTCAACGCAGCCGTATACCAGGAAGTTTTAGAGCACTTCATGCTTCCTGCTGCTGACCAACTTTATGGAGATGCAGATTTCATTTTCCAACAGGACTTGGCACCTGCACACAGTGCCAAAGCTACCAGTACCTGGTTTAAGGACCATGGTATCCCTGTTCTTAATTGGCCAGCAAACTCACCTGACCTTAACCTCATAGAAAATCTATGGGGTATTGTGAAGAGGAAGATGCGATATGCCAGACCCAACAATGCAGAAGAGCTGAAGGCCACTATCAGAGCAACCTGGGCTCTTATAACACCTGAGCAGTGCCACAGACTGATCGACTCCATGCCACGCCGCATTGCTGCAGTAATTCAGGCAAAAGGAGCTCCAACTAAGTATTGAGTGCTGTACATGCTCATACTTTTCAAGTTCATACTTTTCAGTTGGCCAAGATTTCTAAAAATCCTTTCTTTGTATTGGTCTTAAGCAATATTCTAATTTTCTGAGATACTGAATTTGGGATTTTCCTTAGTTGTCAGTTATAATCATCAAAATTAAAAGAAATAAACATTTGAAATATATCAGTCTGTGTGTAATGAATGAATATAATATACAAGTTTCACTTTTTGAATGGAATTAGTGAAATAAATCAACTTTTTGATGATATTCTAATTATATGACCAGCACCTGTATTGCTGTCACATGTCTGCTTTGTTGTATTCCTTAGTTTGACCTAGTTTCTGTCTGTCAGTCTGTTAATCATGTAATTAGTTTCCACCTGTGTTTATTATCTCCCTCATTAGTTCCTTTGTTTGATACTTGTATTTATTCCCTGTGTTCTCCTTCAGTCTTGGTCCGTTCTTGTTAATGTTAAGTTGTGTATAGTGAGTTCCTGCCTGTTTTTGTTATCACTCTTCGTATTCTCCTTCGTCCTTGTGTCTTTATACACACACGCTACGTGACAGAAGAACGAACCTCAACAGTGTTTGCAGCGTTTTTGTTTCCTTTTGTTTTTTCCCTCTACCTTTTCAATGGACTTTCCTGCAGTTGCCCTGCTATGCTTGGAACAGAGGGACCGCTCCCTGGAATCACACACCAGGGATTTTTTGGAGTTGGCGTGCCTAACACACTATCCCGACCGCTCGCTTTGCGCGTTTTACATCTCCGGCCTAAGCGAGTGGTCCTGGGCACAGATCCCAGGGAGCAGTCCTCACTGGTGTGTAACAACTCACCATTCACCATCGGCCCCGTGGAGGATGACTTTGCCACCAGCCCCACTCCACTGCCAGAGACCAACCAACCACCACCAGCGAACGACGCGACGGAGATGTTGTTTGAGCCCACCGCAGACTGTGGAGACCGGCCACCCGTGAGAGACGAGCCCGTACCGAGGATCAGGACGGAGGTTTTCATCGCCGCGGAGCCCGGACCACTGACAGAGTCTGACCAGGTGCGTGAGCCGGCAACACCGTTCGTCGTTGAGGGAGTGATTGTGGAGCTCGAGGGCTGGGAGGAAAGCCCCGCCCACGACACCACCGCTGTAGAAGTGAGTAGTTTGAACTCTGGCCATTATTTTGAGGAACTGAAAGATTTGTTTGAGGCTGATTTAATTGACTTTTTCGGAGAGGTGATTCCCAACTCCCCTGTATCTCCAGCGCCCCCTTTATCTCCAGAGTCGCCTGTATCTCCGACGCCGACATCTCCAATGTCCCTTGTATTTCCTGAGTTCCCACCCAGCCTCCCTCTCCCGCCTCCTCATTCAGTCAGTTCCTCATCCCCACCATCGCTGCTGTCCTTCAGCCCTTCTACATCTTCCTCATGCCAGATGCCAAATGTCTTCAGGCCACCAGCTCCATCTCACACAGAGGGTCCCCTGTCTCCACCTCCAGTCTCTGTGCCCTCTGCTCCACTTCAGCCCGTCGACACTTCGGTTCCACCGTGGCTCCTCCCTCCCTCCACCGGACACCATCGGCCATACGGCTTCTCCGGGCTCCCTCGTCTCTCCGGCTCCGCTTTGGTCAGCCGTCGACCTGCCTGCACCTACGGCTCCGTCTGGCTCCGCCTTCCCTCCAGCTCCACCTCCGTCCTCGATCCCACCGGCTCGGCCTCTGCCCTCTGGACGTCTGTCTTCACCTCGGATGCTCGTTGCCATGGCTCCACCTCGGTCTCCCATACCATCGGCTGCGCGTGGGCTCTTCGGCTCATCAGCTACATCTTGGTCTCCATCTTCAGCTGCATCTCCGTTGGTCGTCCCTAGGGTGTTGTCTGCCACCAAGTCAACACCACCATGGCTCCTCCCACGTGCAACTCCACCCTGGGGCCTCGTCATGGTTGGTTGGTCTCTGGACCAACACCTGGCTCCTCCTGCTCCTGGCTTTCCCCTGGCTCCTCCCACCCTCCACTCCCCCATGGACTGTTTTTGTTTTTGCCTTGGACTCTTTTTGTTTCTCCTCAGTTTTTTGCCCTCCTCCAGAGCCCCCCACACCATCATCATCCATGTGAAGTGGCTGTTTTATGGATAAGAGTTTATTTGAGGTTAAATTTTTGTTCAATACTCCCATTCCCCTCCCGAAAAAATCCTGAAAGCAGCCAAATCAAACCAATGAGTATACATTTGGGTAATAAAAAAAAAAAAAAAGAAGAAAAAAAGCTGTGTGTAAAAGTCTTTATTTATATAGTGCTTTATACAATACAGATTGTTTCAAATCAGATTTACAGTGATAAACAGGAAAATAATGATAACTCACAGTTCAGTTTGCTGTGCTCTTTTAAAGGTTAGCAGAGGCATTAAGATGAAGACTGAACCCAACACGTAAATAAGACCCTGACCTGAACTGACCTGACCTTTTCTATTAAAGATCACCATGCTCTATCAGTTCCTGTAGCCCAACTGGTAAAACATGAGGTGAACAATGCCAAGGTCACCATACAGGGAATGCCAGCACTGATAAAATATATCATTTGAACACACTCTACACTGTAAAATTTACGGTAAAAAAATGGCAGCTGTGGTTGCCAAAAAATGTACCATCAAAAATACGGTAGCAACATTTTAGGTTTTACAGATTTAATTTAAATTTACAGTAAAAATCGTATCTCATTAACTGATATAATGTTAATTTACCAACCTATCGAAGTAGTAATATCTGTTTTGTACCTTTGTAATACACTGGCAACCACCAAACACAGTGGTGATGAGAGTCACATGATGAATCAAAGTTCATCTCAAGCAGCTTTTCCACCAGCTGAAAAGGACATTACTAATATATAGAAGGCACACACAGTGTCATTCACACAAACACTAAACACCATCATGGTAACACACATGGCATTAAAAAATGCAATAAACATTAATTTAACAACATTATATGTAACATAAAACCCTAATGAACATAACTGATTAGAAAAAACTAAAACTAAAAAACTAACTTAAGAAGAATAAGTTATTTCAACCTAAAAAATACATCAAATTTGAAATGTCACACAGGGAATTCTGGAAATGTCCATTTACGGTTTTTCACTGTAATTTATACAGATGACTTGTTCTTTTTTCACTTTCAAAAACTATAAATTTAATGGTATTTTACTGTAAAATTACATTAAATGTATGGTTAGATCTATTACAGTTATTCACCGTATATAGGACGGAAACTTTCTGTTAACCATTTAACTTTTTTTTTTTTTTTTTACTGTAGCATTTTAGCATTTTACCATTTTACTGTTAAAATGATCATTTTTTACAGTGTAAGTTTCTTTGAATAGAGTGTCTGCAGAATACAATGTAAATATAATTACAAACCTGAACATAGAAGAAAACCCCAAGTTATTCATAAAAACTGATCATTTGATGGGTCCCGTCGTGCTTGGTTTGGGTATCACACCTCTGTCCTCTCTGTTAAATGTCAAAATAGTGACAACCTAACTGTTACTCTTCTCTTAATGTTCAAGTGGATGAGAGCCAGGTGGACATCTGACCCTTGCTACTCCTTTTATGGAGTAGACGGCTCCGACTGCTCTTTCCTCATCTACCTTAGTGAGGTAGAGTGGTTCTGCCCCCCGCTGGCCTGGAGGAATCAAAGCAGCCACCCCACAACCAGCAGCCTCCCAAGAAGACAGGTGAGTGCCTGAAACAGTCAATAATTACAACTCTGATTTCAGTGAAACAGAGAAGGTTAGAAGTTTGTGAGGAGTTATTGTGGCTAACCTGAAGTTTATAAGGCTCTTTTCCTAAACCTGATGAGTTGCCTACATAGGCAGCATCGCAGGTATCTTTTATAAAGAAAAAAAAATCCAGAAAAATGTGATGGACGAAGCAAGAGAAAAAGTTTCCACAAAAATATGAAACAGCACATTGATAATAATCAGAAATGTTTCTTGATCATCATATTAGAATGATTTCTGAAGGATCATGTGACACTGAAGACTGGAGTAATGATGCTGAAAATTCAGCTTTGATCACAGTACATTTTACAATATATTACAATAGAAAACAGCTATTTTAAATTGTAATAATATTTCACAATATTACTGTTATTATTACTTAATAATATCTGTACAGTATTTTTAATCAAATAAATGTCTTCTTTTAAAAGCATTATCTTACCAGCCTCCAAATATTGAACTGTAGTGTATAATTAAATGAAAAGTATTGATAAGTTAAATAAAAATAAAAATAGCCCTGCATTTTTGGCGTCTTAATGAAATAACACATTGTTAGCTTATAGCAATATGCTAACCCAGAGCTTTTTTAGCCATTGTGTGTTGACAATGGCTGAAGCACATTTCCCATGCATGTGTTTGTATGAAACACAAGTTGCTACCTATACAGCATTCCAAATCAGTCATTTCTGAGGTTTAATTTCAGTTAGGATGCTGCCTTAGTAGGCGGTAGAAAGCAATGCAGCTCAGTAAGTGTGCAGCATGTGCGATCTCACCTGGTTAGTAGTTACTCTCACAGCGTGTCATTTCAAGTGAAAGAATTCCAGCTGTTTGACACTTATTCACAACATCACTGAACCCTGCTAAGACTGAAATTAGATATTGTTTTTATTCAAGTTTTTTCCCCCCTAGAGCTTAAAATACTGTAGCATTTTCATGTCTTGCAAAATTACCTCTGTAAATTTCACATAGCTATTACCAGTATACATCTGAACTGAAAATGACAGTTCTTTCATTTGTAAAACCCTGATTAACCTCAGCCTCATGCAGTTTAAGTATTGGGTTGATTGCTTTTGAGCTTTTAAGGCCTAATCACTGGATTTTCCAGGTTAGTGGCATCAAATCTTTGAAATATATTCAGAGGCATTTAGTAGTAAGTAAATATCCAAGAGAAGAACTCAAAATTACTGTATACCTTTGTTAAAAAAAAAAAAAAAAAAAAAAAGTGCACATAATTGTATTGAATGTGCACTTTTAGTGTACTTAAAATATTAAAAGTATATTTTATAAAAGTGTACTTGTACAAAAAAATAGTATTAATGACATAAAAGGCCACTTAAGTGCACTTAAAGAGAGCACACTTTCAGGACTGTTTCTTAACACACTTAAGCACACTTTTAAAAGTGAACTTTGTAATAATCTCAAAATAAAGGTTTTACTGTAAAATACAATTTAAATCATTGTTTTAATAATCATTTGTTGTTCTTTAAAGTACACTTATTTTGATGTGTTGACTAACATACTAAAGCACATGTAATTTTAAATGTAGTGTGTATTTCAGTACATTTACTATTATATTAAAATAAATAGACAACTTGATTATAAATGTGTAATTACAAATCTATTTAAATACATGACATACACATTTCAATGGAAATGACATAAGTGTATTTTAGTTTACCATAAATGCTTGTAACTTTAACCATATTTCAAAGACAAAAGAAGTAAAATTACATATAAAGATGTACTTAAGTCTCTGCTTAAATGATTAGTTCACCTTCAAATGAAAATGAGCTCAAGCTTTACTCAACCTCAAGCCATCCTAGCTTTATATGACTTTCTTCTTTCTGATGAACACAATCAGAGATATATTAATAAATATCCTGACGCATCTGAGCTTTATAATGGCAGTGAACAGGACCAATGAGTATGAAGCTGAAGAAAATGCTTCCGTCTACATCCATCCATCATAAACGTGTACTTCACACGGCTCCGGGGGGTTAATAAAGGCCTTCTGAAGTGAAGCAATGCGTTTGCGTAAAAAAAAAAAAATCCTTATTTAACAAGTTATGAAGTAAAATATCTAGCTTCCGCCTTCCATATTAAAGTTATGAAGAAAGTGTAAACTGCCATCGCGCCAGTTACACTTTTTCCGTAAGTTGAATAGGGAAGGCGTAGGACGTAGTGTAAGCTTTTTGAACTTCAAGAGTTTTACACTTTCTCCATACGTTAAATATGAAAGGCGGTCTGGTAAAAGCTCGATATTTTACTTCATAACTTATTAAATATGGATTTTTTTTTTTACACAAACGCATTGCTTCACTTCAGAAGGCCTTTATTAACCCCCTGGAGCTGTGTGGAGGATGTTTATGATGGATGGATGTGGATGGAGGCACTTTCTTCAGCTCATACTCGTGACCCCTGTTCACTGCCGTTATAAAGCTCGGATGCATCATATCATATTTATTAATATTTCTTTGATTGTGTTCATCAGAAAGAAGAAAGTCATATACACCTAGGATGGCTTGAGGGTGAGTAAAGCTTGGGCTAATTTTCATTTGAAAGTGAACTAATCCTTTAAGTGCATCAAAAGCTCTCCAAAATTCAGCATTTAATATAAATTTAAACTAAAAATTGTGTCAGACATTTACATTCAGTTCACACTTGAGTATTAATTTAAAGTATATTATTTCAGTAATAAGTACTGCTAAAGTGTACTTCTAGTGTACAGATATTTGCAATTGTATATTTGTTTTCTGATTCATGTCTGTGAAATAACCAGTACTTTTGTATGGACACACATTTCGTCTGTACACTTCTTTGCCTGTTAATCTCACATTTTCTCTTAGGCATTTTTCCGCTTCGATCTGTCTCTACTGTTGGAACGGGTCGGCTCGGGCAAAGAATCCTTAAGCTTCATGAGGAGGCGTATGCGCAGACTGGCTGCACAGTGGGCTGCAGCTGCACGCAGACTTGAGGAGCGCCTGCGCGGTCAGTACAGAGAGCAGAAGAGGGTGAGCTGTCACACACTGTCTAAAGAAGGTGAATTAAAGGCGCTATAATGAGGTTTCCTTGTAAAACAATGACTTCATTAGTACTATTCGGATGAGATTTGTTTTTGAAGTGACATTTGAGTTTTGATTATTAACAGAGGATCATGCATTGATTTGGATGCAACCAGGATTTCAAACCAGACGTTTAGCTGTAGATATGGTATTTGATGAAGGTCAAAATTATTAGCCAATCACAGATGTTCCTATCTGAACAGGATTAGATTTCTCAGAGTTAGTGAAAAACAGTAGGGAATTTTCTCCACAATTTTTATAGAGGTTGTTTAAGAAAAACACATTTGGATGATTAAAATCAGAAAATATGTCTGCAAAACACAAATGTATCTAGCCTCCTCAGAAAAAAAAAGTAGTTTCGTCTGAATAGGAACATTTATTATAAAGATTATTAGCAGTAATGTTTGTACCATTTCCTTTCTAGAAAATCAGTTACAAATAAGCCTATACAGACTGATTATTTTCATTTCCTGTCCTGAAGCCAAGCCTGAATAAAAAAACAAAAACAAACTGTAGATTAAATTAAATCAATCTCACTGTGAGATACAGCCCTGATACACACTCTCAATTCTGTCACAGAGAAGTGGTTTTCTGTAAAGAGTTTGACTGTGACCATGACAAAGCTGTTTGCTGTAGGTGAAGAATGCTGCTATGAGTTTGACTGGTAAGTAAATGATAATTGCAGGTGCTTGTGAATCTGTTTGCGATGGCTGGTTGCACACATTTCCCATGTGCTTGTTTTTAATTATGGCCTCTTTGTCTATTTGTCTTCACGTGTGCTTTCTCAGCATTCTGTTTCCTTTTGATTGGTGCACTTTTGATGTGCCCTATTAAGTCATTTAACATCCTTTCAACAGTCTTGGTTGAATCTGCCTACTGCTATTAATTGTTATGGATTGCCAGCTGTCTGTGTTTACTATGTGTGTAGGAAGTTTAATTATTTTGGCTCAGAATTGATTCCAATTAATGATCTTGGTTCCTTAATGACTCCATTAACTATATATATATATATATATATATATATATATATATATATATATATATACAGTGCTCAGCGTAAATGAGTACACCCCCTTTGAAAAGTAACATTTTAAACAATATCTCAATGAACACAAAAACAATTTCCAAAATGTTGACAAGACTAAGTTTAATATAACATCTGTTTAACTTATAACATGAAAGTAAGGTTAATAATATAACTTAGATTACACATTTTTCAGTTTTACTCAGGGTGATGCAAAAATGAGTACACCCCACAACAAAAACTACTACATCTAGTACTTTGTATGGCCTCCATGATTTTTAATGACAGCACCAAGTCTTCTAGGCATGAAATGAACAAGTTGGCGACATTTTGCAACATCTATCTTTTTCCATTCTTCAAGAATGACCTCTTTTAGAGACTGGATGCTGGATGGAGAGTGATGGTCTCTTCAGAATTCCCCATAAGTATTCGATTGGGTTCAGATCAGGAGCCACTGAATCACTTTCACCCTGTTCTTCTTCAGAAATCCAACAGTGGCCTTAGATGTGTGTTTAGGATCATTGTCATGTTGGAAAAGTGTACGACGACCAAGGGCAGGGAGTGATGGTAGCATCTTCTCTTTCAGTATAGAGCAGTACATCTGTGAATTCATGATGCCATCAATGAAATGCAGCTCCCCGACACCAGCAGCACTCATGCAGCCCCACACAAGGACACTGCCAGAGTATAGAGTCCCAGTAGTCTTCATCTTTGTCATCATGGGCCCTGGCAAACTCTAGGCAGGCTTTTTTGTGCCTGGGCTTTAGGAAAGGCTTCTTTCGTGGACGACACCCATGCATGCCATTCCTCTGCAGTGTACGCCGTATTGTGTCATGGGAAATAGTCACCCCAGTTTGGCTTCCTACTTCTTTAGATAACTGCAGTGAACTTGCATGCCGATTTTCTTCAACCCTTCTCATCAGAAGACGCTCCTGTCGAGGTGTTAACTTCCGTGGACGACCTGGACGTCTCTGTGAGATGGTTGCAGTTCCATCTTTTTTAAATTTTTGTGCCACTTTTGCTACAGTATTCTGACTGATAAGTAAAGCTTTGCTGATCTTCTTGTAGCCTTCACCTTTCTGGTGTAAAGAAATTCTTTCTCAGGTCTTGTGACATTTCTCTTCCATGTGGTGCCATTGCTGACAGCATGAAATGGGAAGGGGTTTTAACACCCTTTTATAGTCAACTGTCTGCTGGACACCCGTATAATGAATAATTAGATTCACCTGTGGTTGAATTCTTGTTAAATTAGACATTTGTAGTCTAAAATTTAGCTTTGCTCCAGAGACTTTCAGTGGGGTGTACTCATTTTTGCATCACCCTAATTTGAGTAAAACTGAAAATTTTGTTCTCTAAGTTATATTATTAACCTTACTTTCATGTTATAAGTTAAACAGATGTTATATAAAACTTATTCTTGTCAACATTTTGGAAATTGTTTTTGTGTTCACTGAGATATTGTTTAAAATGTTACTTTTCAAAGGGGGTGTACTCATTTACGCTGAGCACCGTGTATATATATATATATATATATAATATATCAGTAAACTACTTAGTACTTTTAAGGAAGCCCAAATAATAACCTAACTGTAAACTAGATAAAATACAATGCTATTTCTGGTACACAAATATATTATATATTAATAGAAGTACCATTTATTACGACAATGTGTTATTTGTTATACGCTGTTATAAAGTGATGTTGTTACAGTGTAATTACAGTTATATTTAACTACATATCCTTACTATAGGCTTACGGTTTGGTTTTGGGTTAGTTGCTTGTAGTTATGTATAATTTAGTGTTAATGACAGACATAATAATAATAATAATATATATATATATATATATATATATATATATATATATATATATATATATATATAATAGTTAAATGGTTAGAGATTTAAAAATTATTTGGATTAGAAAGTGAGGAACTAGATACATCACAAGCAACTTGAACATACAAGAAATAAAATTAATGTCAAAAATTGATACATGGAATTCATGGTTGAAAACATTTTATTTCAGAAAGACAGTGAAAATAAAGCAGCTGAAGTAGCTGTGTAGCGCATCTAAACGTGAATCGATTGTGTGCTTGATCTCTACTCCATGGTCATCTATCACTTTATGAGCAATTCATTTTCATTGAGAGTGGTCTCATTGGAAAACCACAAACAGAGAAATGGAGTGCATGTCTGTGTGCGGGGAGAGCATTGTAGCTTATTCCAATATTTGGTTTCAGTATTTATAAAGAAAAAAAAAAAAAAAAAGATATGCTGTTCTGTAAGCTCACAATCTTCAAATAGATAAGTAAAGTTTGATGACAATCTTTGATGTTGGCTTGACAAAGCTGTGTCTGCCCTTACGAAAATTAGCCATGGTTTTACTACACTAACCATAGTTTACCCATGGTATTGTAACCACAAAACTGTGATTATACGAATAGCAATCAATCTGTCAAAAAAACAAAACAAACAAACAAAACAAATCCTACTACACTTTTACTATAATAAAACCATGATTTTTTTTTTTTTTTTTTGTACGCATTTAAAATTACTCTAAAATATTTTAACATATTTCTAGCATGATTTAGCATATTGTTATCATTATTTAGCATGTTTTCATTTTGCCAACATGATTTAGCACATTGTTAAAATGTTTAGCATCTTGCTATTATGTTGCTAGTATGTTTTAGCTTGTTGCTAGCATGTTTT
This sequence comes from Mylopharyngodon piceus, assembly GCA_039654765.1. Classification (NCBI taxonomy): domain Eukaryota; kingdom Metazoa; phylum Chordata; class Actinopteri; order Cypriniformes; family Xenocyprididae; genus Mylopharyngodon; species Mylopharyngodon piceus. Next base: position 11,312,081 of record CM077450.1, read on the forward strand.
AACAGGTTGCTACCATGTTTTAAGTATCATACTATCATGTTTAGAATATTGCTAGCATGGTTTAACACATGGCTTTTATTATGTTTTAGCATTTGGCTAACATGATTTAGCATGCTTTCTAGCATACTTTAACATGTTGTTAGCTTGCCCTATGTCCAAAGCTGTTGTGCTTTGCTAGTGATGAAAATCTTAGGTAAGCTATTTTTGTTTTGATTGTCTGGTTTATGAAAAATAGCAAAATGAGTCATCCTGAAGCTCTGACCCATATTTTGGTGGTCATAGCTTTAAAGCTCTAGAATGAGATACTGTTAGGAACTTGTCCTGTACTTCATAAGAAACTTAAGTGGTAAATCAGTATGCTTTGTCAAGCCAACTATTCACAGGTCATTTGTGTCTGTAATTTGGTGCACACATAAATGTTAAATACATATTCTGAAGCAATAGTAGAAAATTATAGACTTTTGAGAATGTAAGAAGAGTTTGTGATGCTGAGACAGCATCAGTCCATTTCTTGTTTCAAAAGTGTCATTTGTAGTATATCACCATTCTAAGAAATGCAGTACACACAAATATTTCAGCGGTGTCAGTCTGTCAGCAGCATCTTAGGAGAGGCCATGCAACTATTTCATACTTTTGCACCATGCTTCTGAAATGGACAAAAAAAAAAAAAAAAGTCTAGGATAAAAGCTTCATTAATCATTCTGAAATACCTTGAAATATTTGAGAGCTGCATTAGTCATCTACAGTACATCCAGTGACATTCATTCAATAAACCATCCAGAAGAACATGGTAGTCCATCCTAAATATCCTTAAATTAACAGTTTTCCCCTTAAAACTAAAAAAAAAAAAAAAAAAAAAAAAAAAAATACACTATCAGTGTCTTTCTACATACAAAACGGGAACATATTAGCATCTGTGGGGAGTATAAAATGCTGGAAAGAGCTGTCTGTTAGCAATAGAAAAAGAAAAAAAAAATCTTTGTTTATAGACTCTAAATTCTGCTTTTTTTGAGCCGGTCATCTGAGCAGTAAAGAAAGACAATGCGATTAAATACTAACTAGCCGCAGGGAAACAATGTCCTGATTAATACAATTGTTTAATAACAAACTAATGGACAGAAATTATACAATTAACTAAGACTACTATATATAGAGGAGTGAATGACAGGTAGAAATAAGAATAGTTCAAGAGAAAGAAAACAAACAGCAAAATGCAGCTACAGGCTGCTGCCGATTAGTGCTGATCCATTAAACCTGTCTGTTACTTCCCCTCAATTAAACATTAAGGGAAAAAACTGTGTCATTTGCGTTTATTCACATTCAGTGAGATGACTTATGTGTTAGGAATATTCATACATGCTGATGTGGCCAAACAAAAATGACATGTCAATAATATATTTGTAAGCACTGACTGTAATGATGTATGTAAAGTCGAGGAATCAGTCGAAACAGTCTTTAATAGTATTCAAAATCCAACAGGTGTACAGAGAACTCAGGAGTAACACGGAGCAGAATACAACCATCAACACAAACAATATCGAACAAATGAACTAAGGAAACTCAGTGCTTATATACCCTGAGAACATAATCAAGAGAGAAACAGAACAGGTGCGTGTAATCAGGAACTATGGAAACTAATTAACAAACAGGGAAACTAACTAGGAGATAAGGGGAACGGGAACAGAGCAAACAGAGTGTAAACGAAACTAAAACATAACATACACGTTACAATATTGAATGTTTAGAGAAAATATAAAATAAGTTTTGTGTTGAGGATCATATTTGATGCATCATATTTGGCTGTATCAACTTTAGCTTTTATGTCTTATATTAGTGATGTGCCCAAAACCGAATACTATTATCGAAAAGAAAATGATGCAATCTACGAACCCTAAAGGGACTTGGTGATGGAAAAAATATGAGATAGGAGGACAAATACATTTCAATGTTTTTGCATTCTTTCGCAATTATATAATTGGGTTATTATGTTGTATATAATTTGCGGGCATCAAGGAGACGCTATTAATATGCAAGCTATTAAAATTTCTTTTGAATGCAAGCTCACTTTTTTACTTTCGCTTTCCAATTTACGATAATGCGTACTCTTAGTGACAGTACTGACCTCACATTTCACAAGATGTGTTTGTCAATGATGCTCAGGATCTGTTGCGCACCAAATCCTCTGACATCGTCCTGTCAGTTATCTCTCCTTACTCTCCTCTTAATCTGATAAGTGAAGTCTGATGTACAGTAATGTAACCGACTACCGCAGTGCAGAACCTGATTTCGCCAAGTACAACATGTTCCTGGATCAACATCTTTGTTGATCCTGGAACAACATTCTAATCAACCAATCAGATTTGAGGGAAAATTTCACAGTTTATGTCAAGTTTAGGCTTACAATTAGGGGGGACCTAAAATGCAATGCAATACAATGATGATTGAGAGATGAATAAATAAATGTTCCTCAAAATCCTATGGATTTGATCATACTCACATATAATGGATAATTAAGTAAACCTACATTGTTTCAGTCCAGCAAGTGTTCATCTTGAAATATAACAATATAATTTTTTCTTATGTTTACTTGATAAAAAAACAGTAAATATTTCACTGCAAAAAGACTTGAACCATGACATTTACCTTGCTATACTAAAAAACCTTTTACTCGCTAAATGTGTATAAACTATCAATCAGATGACAGAAGACTTCTAGTAGTTTTGATGAAAAGTTTTGATCATGTTGATAATTATAAGCCTAAGAAATATGTATAAAATATGATACAGTAGGTTTAATGTGGCTTCTATGATGTTTGCTTTTGTTCTTCCTTAAAATCACTTTGGTTTTTAGCAGTCCTCATTTGTAAGTAATTTTGACTTGAAGTGTTTGCTAAATGAATAAATATTAATGTTTTGACTGGACATGCCAATAGTGCACTTGTGTGTGTGTGTGTGTGTGTGTGTGTGTGTGTATATATATATATATATATATATATAAGTGCACTATTGGCATGTATATGGTTATAAACTCCTAAACTAACAACTAATTAGTTGTTAAGTTTAGGTATTTGGTAGGAATTGGATAGGATTAAGCAATGTAGAATAAGGCCATGCAGAATAAGGCATTAATATGTGCTTTATAAGTACTAATAAACAGCCAATATCCTAGAAATATGCATGCTAATAATCAACTAGTGAGTATTGGATCCTAAAGTGTTACCAAAAATGTATATAAAGCATAACATTATAATGTTACATGTTTCCAAAATGAAATAATTGACTTTTATATTGTCATTGTACTAAAGCAAATTGTTGAACTGTTTTAAAAAAAAAACATCTTGATTGTGACTGTAACCTTGGTTCCCTAAGAAGGGAACACAATGCTGCATATGAATTGATGACGCTATGGGAACGCCTCTGCATGTTCAACAAATTAGAATGTCATTGGTGCAATGTCACCTGGAACACAACAGGGTCATCTTCTGACTGGCTGAAGTAAGTTGCTCACAGGCATGCCAGAAGTATGGCAAGGTGACGCAGCGTCTCATTCAGGGAACCATGGTTACAGCCGTAACCAAAACATTCCCTTTCGAGGGAACTCTACTCTGCATCTGAATTGATGATGCTATGGGATTGGAATACCCACCTTGCCATACTGATAAAATGCCCGTCCTAGTGTGAATCACCTGAGCACAGCTTAGGACGAAAGCACTTGAGACCGTGGTTTAGAGTCCAAATCCAGGCTGTAAATTCTTATGAATGTGTGTGGAGAGGCCCAGCCCACCACATCACACACCTCTTGGAGGGAAACTCCTCACAGAAAAGTCTTAGATAACGCCATACTTCTAGTAGAGTGGGCCCTCACAGCCAGAGACGAAGGAAGGTCACACAACTCGTAGGCTGTAGAGATAGCCTGAACAATACATTTACTTGATGTTTGCATAGAAGATGGGGAATCCTCCTTGGGTGAACCAAAACATTACACCACTTACACCACTGAGCGGTTCGGTGGACGTAACACTCAAAAACCCTTACTGGGCAAAGCAAGTTTAGCTTCTCTAGGTCTGCCGACACAAATGGAGGAAGATAAAAAAGATTACTGAGTGTGCGATATTGGTTGGAGCTTTCAGCACATAGCCCAATCTAGGTTGAAGACATGTATAGCAGGCCATAAACCTCAAAGTGCCATGAAAGAAACAAGATATCAGGTGATGTCTTCCCAAAGACCCATCGCCAAAAGGTGCATGGTAAGCAGCTATGGCCTCCACATAAACCTTCAGACAAACCTTCAAAGATCCTGAATGAACTCCAGCACTGGACCAACTGGGCAGTTAACTGGGTCCAACTGGCATTCTCTGCGCAATTATGTGAAGACTGTACAGTTTAAGGCATACAGTTTCCTTGTGGAGGGAGCTCTAGAGTTTAGGATGGTCTCAACAACCTCAGTTGAGAGACCAGAGTTCAGGAGTTGATCACCTTCAGGGGCTAAACCCATAACTTCCACATCTCCCTGTGACAGAAAGTCCCTCTTGATGGGGATCTCCCAAGGAGAGCCGTTCAGGAGAGATAACAGGTCCGTGAACCACATTCGGGCCAGCCAGAATGGGGCTACTAAGGAGCTAGATGCATAGCTGGATGCATGTGAAAAGGTCCACTTCTGCCTGGCCGAACTTCCAAATCAACTTCACCATCTCAGGGTGGAGTCTCCATTCCCCAGGCCTCAGCCCTTGCATCGACAGGATGTCTGCTTCCTGATTCAGGTACCCAGTGATGTAGACTGTTCTCAGGGAGAGCAGCTTGCCTTGAGCCCACATAAGGATCTGGCGTGCCAGTTTGCAAAGAGGTCATGACCACAGACCCCCCTGATGATTTATATTTGAGACTACTGTTGTGATGTCTGAGCAGACAAGAACAGACAGCCTCTGAGGTCAGGGAGGAAGTACCTCAGTGCTAGAAATACAGCCATCATCTCTAAGCAATTTATGTGGCACGAGAAATGATGACCTCTCCACAGACCCCGAGCTGAGCAGCCATCTAGGAATGCACCCCGGCCTACGAGGGAAGTGTCTGCTGTTAGCGTCTTGCGATGACAAGAGGCCCACAGCACAGGTCCCTGGGATAAGAACCAAGGCTTCTTCCACATCACTAGGGTATAAAGACATCTGCTTGTAATGATATGAAATCGGCAAAATTCTCCCTCCTCAGGGAAAACCACTTGGTCCTGAGCCAGAAAAGTGGTACTCTGTAGTGGAGAAACCACACTGTTCAGAGTTCAGTCCTAATCCCAAGCACTATATGTGGGCGAGGATGACATCTTGATGCCAAACCACCATCTTCTCTGACTGTGCTAGAATCAACCAGTCATCGATGTAATTGAGAACACGGATACCCTGGAGTCGCAACAGAGCCTGAAGGAAGAACCCAATATGCTTCACCCCCAAAGCGAACCTGAGAAACTTCCTGTGTTGAGGAAAGATGTATATGGAAGTAGTCCTTGGATCTGATTTGAGTCATGACAAGGCTCATGGTTAATATCTTGAACCTGTACATCCTTGAGTACAGTCTAACTGCTGAAGATCCAAGATGGGATGCAACCCCCCATCCTTCTTAGTAACTATGAAGTACTGGTTGTAAAACCCGGAGTCTCTTACAGGAAGAGGAAAAGGAACTTTCACCAAGAGAAACTGAACCTCCTGCTCCAGCACTTGAGCTTGCTTGGGGCTGACTACCTGGACAAGAATCGAACTGAATTCTGTACCCCCTTTCTATAATCTGCAAGACCCATCGAGATGTTTGGCAGGAGTTTCCACGCAGCCGAAAAGTCTACTAAGGGAATCAGTGTTTTGAGACTGACCTCTGGTGCATCCTGAGTAGTATGCCCGAAGCCCTGAAGCAGATGGCCGGCAGGGAACAACTGAACATACTGCTCTATAACCCTCCTCGGAGGGGGCAAGTCTCCCAGTGCCGCATCTGATTTGTGTAGACACTGAGCAATGAGCTTGCTGGAAGCTCGCTTTTTGTTTAAAAGCCCTGATGTGTTTGCCTTGAGTCCAGCTTGTATCTCCTATATCAGACTTTACTTCAGAGTCTGTCAGTGAAATGGATCGTTATAAAAAATGGTTATAAAAAATAACAAACAAACAAACAAGCAGATAACATAAATGAAACCACAGTTTGGTACACATCTCGAGTATAATGAAATTCCTGAAATATTTATATGTGAAATGTGTATGCATTATGTAGTATGAGTTGTGTTAATGTAAAAGTTTAATATTATGTTTTGTTTTTTGTTTTTCGTTTTTTTTTTTTTTTTTTTTTTATAGTACATAGATATGTGTCCTTAATAGTGACATACCAACCCGAATTACAAGCTGAACTGTGAGAGATGTGAACTATTATACACCTTGGTGGAATTAGCTAGTTATCTATCCTTATCTAATTGGTAGTTACATTAAAGCTGTGGATTGTCAGAACTGCTGCATAAAATTTCTGTTGTGGACTTCAGCTTTATGGAAGTTCAGAAGTTCATCCCTTTTATTTCAGACATATTGACTTAATCTTGATATATAGCTTTTTTGGCAGTAAAATTGATATTCATTATATTACGATTCATTTATTCCACTGGAAACAAATTGCTTATTTTTGCAATTCTAGTAGGTTATCATGGTATCCTCTGCTTACAGAAAATTTGCATGATGTGCAAACATACATACTATTCTGCAGAAATAGTAGTATGTATGTGAGTAATATGGTAATATGTTATGGTAATACTATGTTCTGAACATAGCCTCTCTTCCCTCTTTCAGATCCTGGTGCATGTTGGCTTTCTGACAGAGGAATCTGGTGATGTGTTCAGTCCAAAGGTGCTGAAAGGTGGGCCACTTGGAGAGATGGTCCAATGGGCAGACATCCTCACCACCCTTCATGTGCTGGGACATAACCTCAAGATTTCACTCTCAGTCAAAGAACTGCAGGGGTGAGTCTTGTGATAATGCTGCTCAGTCTCCAGTCGTGTTACTTAATTAATATTCATAGGCCAACTGCCTTGGTACTATTTATTATTTGATGACCTGTGCAGATGCACTTCAGCTGCAATGTTTTGATGGTGACATTGAGATCTGCTCAGATGTACGTAATATAAATAGTTAAAATAGAAATGAATTTTTTAATAAAAATATGTATTTTTTATAATTTCTTTGATAGCTTCACAATACACAAACATACACATATTTTTGTTTGAAAACACAACCTCCTCAAATTTCTTTATTGATAAGACTGGAATGTACATAGGCTTAGTCTTGGTGGACTAGATCTGCTACGCTGCTGCTGAATGAGTAAAGGCTGCCGAACTGCCGAAACATGTACATAAATATGAAATATGAATAGAATGCGAGCTGCTGCAAGGAAGTATGGGAGAACCCCCTAGCAGATCTAGGCAGGTGGTGCTGGGGAAGGTGGAGGACTAGGAAAATTTGAGCCGGTTTGGACGGAAATAAATAAGTTAAGTAGGTAGAACAAACAGATCGATTGGCCAAAGCTGTTGGCTTTAAGAGAACCAATCAGATGCTCAGAAGAGTTTCATGACTGCACTGTGCACTACTGGACAAAAGTTTGGAATAATTATGTTTTTTTTTTTTTTTTTTATGTTTTGGAAAGTCTCTTATGCTCAGCAAGGCTGCATTTTTTTGATTAAAAATAGAGTAAAAACTGTAACCATATTTTATAATATTACTTTTTTTTTTAAATTGTACTTTTAACACTAGAACCGCCACGGGGTAAAATTTACCCGTGGCTGTTTTTCAAATGTACATAACAGGTTTTCAATAAAACATTAAAGTCTCCCAGTCATTGACTTTTACTAAAATTGTGTAATTTACAATCCCTTGGTGTTAAAAATTGTTTAGATAAAACCAGATCAAAAAACGGGGCATTTATACCTATAAGCGCCGCGCGGGTCAAATTTACCTGCTATATAATGCCTGTATTTTCACGCTGTCATTTTCGCGCCCCTTATGTTTAAACATTGTACATTGCTAGGCAACTCCTTTCACTCACTGAAATAGCAGTTATCGGTTTCATAAATAAAGTCACAATGAAAAGGCGGCGATTTATGGAGGTATTAGAAGCCCTAAATGCCATAAGTGATGGAGAGTCAGATGGTGGTGAGATCAGTGACGCGTCCTAGGTCGGCTCATCATCTGACGGCTCATCTGACAGCGATCCAGAGCCTCTGAGAAAAAATTAGACTGACTGAGTCTGTTCTTCAGGGCAGGATTGCTACAGTAGTTACAGAGGGTGAGCATCAATAAACTTTGGATGTAATTAATTAGGTGAAGCTGTGTGCTTGAATTTGTCATCACATCATACATCCTATGCAGTGTGGTGAATTATTATTGTTCATTGTTGTCTATAGGCTATTTTAGTAATTTAAATAACATGGGTTATCTTAATATATGATTAATTATAATATTACAACACCCAAATATGTATTTAATTTCTTCTAATTCTCGTTGTCAGTGCAGACTTGTTTAGCTTATATTGACGTTATGAAAAGTGATGTAGCCTGCATAAAAAAAAAAAAGCTTTGAACATAAAACAACAGGACAAAAATATAGTTGATGACTAGACATAATCATTTCATGACTCTAGACACTTCTTTGTGAAGACAGTGACATAATACAGTGAAATAATATGTTCTTTAGCCATATAAAAACAGGTGTAATGTGCGTGGGTAAAATTTACCCGCATGGCGGTTTTAGGTATACAGCGACCCCTGGCGGTTCTAGTGTTAATCAATTAAATAAATACCTCGTCTAAGGTACCAAGTGAGCCAGAAACAACAGGTGCTCCTTCAAATTCCTGCATACAATAGAGTATATTTCAGAACTATGGACAGCTCCCATATACACACAGCAATCTGTCAGTGTTTGCTCTAGTTTTACGCAAAATATGTCTGGAAGATTTTAAATCTCTTTTTGTTCTTGTCTTGGATGCTCTAGTTTTTATTGTAGCTGAAGAGAAAGCTAGGGGTGACACCTGCTTGAATGTGTGCATGCAATTATTCAGACTTTGTCAAATAGTTGGCAAGAAAGCGGTGTGCACAGTAAACCGTGTAAACATGTAAATGAGCCCACAACAGAAAAAAAAAAATATGAATAAATGCTGGTGATGGCTTTGATAAATCACAAGGAGAAAAAAAGGCAATGTCGAACATTGAACTTTACTGTCTCTGGATGCTCCTAGTGAATTTAAATTAGTTGAAAAACTGAAGCGCCATGACAACAGATTTCTATGTTGCTTCAGGATGGATAACAACTAGTTTTACCTTCTCCTGGGCAAAGCTGTACATTTTCCTTTGTCTTCTTCTTCTGATGTAACATACGGATGTGAAACTTTAAATGGAATGCATACCCCCCACTAAAAAAAAAAAAAAAGATGACAGCAAACTTTTTTTATTTTATTACCAACACTTATTATACACTATCAAAACATTAAACTTTAAGATATCAATTTAAGTTACTGATAATTCAAGTGTCAATATAGCATATATAACCAAATTTGTGTAAATATGTGGCGACAAATAGTATAAAAATACAATGTACAGACGTCACATGGGGCAAAATGCATTAACATTTTAAGAGAAGTGCTATGCAAACATACTAGCGTATGTCATTTGAACAGCGGGGAAGATGCATGGACATTAATTTGTGTTATGTTACCTAAAATCGCCATACAGATGGTGACACAAATGCAGACTTTTTCCACATTTTACAGCACATTTACTTCACAAATAACTGACAGTCATGAGCTAAATATGATTTCAATGACAATAACCAGTACAAAAACTCATTAGTAACTTAATTTTCGCACCATCAGTTGCACGCACATTCAAGCTCCGCGGATATTCCTGTTCTTTTGATCACTGAATCAGTTAGTTGGTGAGTCAAAAAGAGTTGCAATTGTATCAGTCCAATTTGTAAATTAATCATTCAGTGTTATATGTGAACCAAATCAGCAGGTTCACACACTGGACACACTGTAAAAAGTAATATCTACTCAATAAAATTGTGGCAACAGATTACAAGCAATATTATTAATTAAATTCAACATATAAGAATTGAGTTACAATTAATCAAATTAATTCCTTAAAAGTCAACAATTTAAAATGTGTAAAATTAGCAAACACCATAACAGAAACCACAAACTGACATAAAAAGCAAAGAAAAAACTGCCCAACTAAACGAAACACTGATCACAATAATGGTGACCAAATATTTTCAATAAAATCTGTAAACCTCTAAACCTCTGTTAATTCTTGTGTTTCTCTTTCCTTCATTGATTCTGCTTGTTATCATCAGGTGTCTTCAATGTTGGCAATAAAAAAATAAAGAGTTCTTAATTCATTTTTGATTAAATGTCTGTTTTAAATGGTTGAGATTTAAGGAATTAATTTGATTAATTCTAACTCAGTTGTTGAATTTAGTTAATAATATTGCTTGTTGCCAAAATTTTATGGAGTATATATATTGTATTACTTTTTACAGTGCATCTCTATCCTATCTAAGAATAGAGTGGCGATTTCTTCAGCTCAGAATAATAAGGAACGACATGTTTTTATGGAATGTAGTGGAGTAAAATGTACTAGATTATGCTTTGGAATGTAGTAAAGTAAAATTTTCCCAAAATGAAACTACTCAGATAAAGTATAGATACTTGAAAAATGTACTTGAGTACAGTAGCAAAGTAGAAATACTTTGTTACTGCCCACCACTGTTTTCACAATACATTTTGTTTCGAAGTAGCTTTACAGAAAATGCTTGTTTCAATTTAACAATTACGGGAAGTTTTCTATTCAAATTACTACCTCAGTATTAATATTATTATTCATTATTTTCTTGTTGTACAGACATACACAAAAAAACATTCCAATCACAAAGTGTAAAATTGTCATTACAAAGACATGCACATTTTCTAGTAATCATTGGCTGTGCTTCGAAGGGCAGCAGACGGGGTCAAAGTTGGAATTGTTTGAATGCCACATTACAATGCTTGACTGACAACATGGCACTGGAGGTAATGTTGTAATTGATGGTTTGCTCAACAGTTTAATGCATTGAGCCATCTAGACGCGAGTCATGTGAAAGGCCTTTACGCAGTGTCAGCCAGTCTCTGAACAACGGACAGTTCCATCATCCCTTTTCTGATTAATGCTTCAATACACTGAAAGATTATGCCATTCTCACTCTCTAAAGTTCAGCTTTTGACTTTTGCCAATCTCGTTAACTGTCAAACCTGAAATGTGTGAAAATTGCCTTCAGTTACAGTTTTTGTGTTTAACTTGAAGACATTCTTCTTTAATCTGTTTTGTCAGAGCATGTGAGGCTGCTGGAGTTAATGCTCTTGCTGATCCATATCTCTGTCAGACTTCAAAATGCTGCTTTGAAGTTAGATGAAATGCAATTTCTATAGTCTTTTCATGAGGAGGAAAAATTTATGGCTTTATTATGATCTGATAAATTGGGCAGTGAAATAATGAAACGTCTGTGTGAGAGCCAAAACACTAACACTTTACAAAGTCTTTGCATTCTAGTAGAGTCATTGGAAATCAGCTGTATTTCTCTTTTGCTCAAGACAGTGCTCAGATTCACTCGAGTGAATTATTTTTTTCAAATAAATGGTTCCTCATCTCTTGCATTTGCCAACAAACAAACCCCTAAGCTTAGCAGGGACCTGAGCCATATCTAGGGACCAAAATATCACAGGCTGTGTTCCAAAACCCAGTAAGCCTTCTAAGGCAGCATCCAAACTAAAATAGAACTTCATAATAAGACTCAACACAAGTGATTTCAAAAGAGTTTGATATTAGCATGTTGCTAAGCTAACAATGCAATGCTAAATACCCTTTCATTGAATGTCAGTTCACTCAACGGCCATATTTGTGATGACTATTTTTAGCATGCAAGTCCAATTCACACGCATGCATCTCAGGACACTGATTGTTTCTATGAGCTTCTATCCACAGTTGCAATGACATGATGACTTTATCAATAGGCAGTTGACTCTTTTATTTAGAGGGCGGGAAGCCCTACATATTGCATCCCCTTCATAGTAGTACAAGTAAACCATTTTGATATATTTAGGCTGCGTCCAAAATCGCATACTCTCTTTAGTAGGTACTTATTTTGAATAAGTAATTACTTCACGACCACTAAAAAAGTATGTTCTATATAGTATGAATGTGGGTAGTATGAATGTAATACAGATGTACTACATTCGCCATGTTGTCAGTATCATGTGACCTACAGTACCAGCATCAGTCGCGTCACTTCACTGCCATTCACAAATCCTCTCCCATGGCTTCATGGGGTAGTAAAGTGTCCATCTATTTCTGGCGAGATTTTGAATAGAAGATGGTACTTTTAGAAGACATTCTAATTTACACTGGAAAGTGCCTATAATGGTTTACAATGCTTTCTATGTAGGCAGCTCAGTAAACTTATGAACACAGCCACATTGGGACAACCTCATTTGACTTGGGCCAGTAAGAAACTACATAGCAACCATCCAGAGTGCCCTAGAAACCACATAGCAACCATCCAGAACACCTTAGCAACTGCATAGTAACGCCCTAACAACCATCACCTCTCTATTTCTCTCAGTGGAATATTTCAGAAAAGTCCAGCGTTTCTTGATTCTAGCTCCATGTCTTGACTCTCTGAAATTATCAGACACACACTCAACCTCTCTGATGAATCTCACTAAGGCAACACGCTCTGATTGGCTTCCCCTCTTGACTGCATACTTCATGTCTCTTCTCTGTAGGGAATAGACAGATGTCTGTTCTCCAGCTGTTGCAGAGGTTTATGATACTCTCTCCTCCACAGCAGCTGTGGTCCCTCTATTCTCATCTTTATTCCTGCTGGCTGTGTGCTGTCAGTGTCACAGCAGAGCACAGATTCACAGCAAATACAAGAAACTCTAATGCTTCCTGTCAAAAGCCCAGCACAGGCTACAAGGCAGAAGCTTGTCACCCTTTCATGTTTTAAAATGTCATGAAACTCCCCGTTTCAGCACAGGTCAGTTCTCACCGCAGTAAAATGATAAAAAAGGGTATGCATGGAAACCTGTGTAATGAGGAAGGAGATTACATTAGTTTCATTACATTTTAACGAGTTAAAATGAGTTAAATGTTACATTTTGCAAATGCAAATTATGATTGTACACAAAAAATGCACAAATATATTATACATTTTAAAGCTCACAATACTGTACATTTCACAAATACACAAGTCATTTTGTACTATTAATAATTTTATGTTCAAATAAATTTTGAAGCTGTTTTTATTTGTACTCATTTGTACTCTACATATAGAAATGTGCTTTTGCATTTTTAATAGCTTTTTAAAAACATTTTTAGGTCATATTTTAGTTTGGGGAACACATATTAACTTCAATGAACTCCTATTTTACTGCTTATTAATAGTTATTAAAGGGATAGTTCACCCAAAAATTTAAATTCTGTCATTAATTACTCACACTCATGTCATTCTAAACCTGTAAGACTTTTGTTCATCTTCAGAACACAAATTAAGATATTTTTAATGAAATCTGAGTGATTTCTGTACCTCCATAGACAGCTACGCAAGTACCTCTTTGACGATTCAAAAAGTTCATAAAGAGATCGTAAAACTAATCCATATGAATTAAGCGGTTTAGTCCAAATTTGCTAAAGAGACATAATTGCTTTAAATGATGAAAAAATTACATTTAGGCTTTTAGTCACATATAAACATTGATCATAAAATAAACATAAACAGAAGCTCAAACGAACCTGCTTAACCAAACCTCTTCCGGAAGCTCAAACGTGCTGCATAACATGAGAATGAACCTCACTGGTTCTTCAGGAAGCTCAAACGTGCTGCGTAACACACAAGAATGAACCTAATTTGGTTCTTCAGGAAGCTCAAACGTGCTGCGTAACACACGAGAAGAACCTTATTGGTTCTTGCGGAAGCTCAAACGTGCTGTTTAACACACGAGAATGAACCGATTTGAGAATGAACCTAATCGGTTCTTGTTGAAGCTCAAAAGTGCTGCGTAACACCAGAATGAACCGCACTGGTTCTTGCGGATGCTCAAACGTGCTGCGTAACACCAGAATGAACCGCATTGGTTCTTGCGGAAGCTCAAACGTGCTGCGTAACACCAAAATGAACCTAATCGGTTCTTGTGGAAGCTCAAACGTGCTGCGTAACACATGAGAAGTTGAATACAGAAGGTAGTCTGGTGGAAGATATTTTCATAACTTGTTAAATATGGATATTTTTCTTACACAAATGCATCACTTCGCTTCAGAAGGCCTTTATTAACCCCCCGGGGCTGTGTGGAGTACTTTTATGATGGATGGCTGTGGATGGAAGCACTTTCTTGAGTTTCATACTCATTGGTCCCATTCACTGCCATTATAAAGCTCGGATGCATCAGGATATAAGAATAAGGCATTAATATGTGCTTTATAAGTACTAATAAACACCCAGTACGCTAGTAATATCCATGCTACCAGTTAATAGTAAGAATTGGTCCCCAAACTACAGTATTACCCATTTTTATAAAAAATTGTTTAATAACATGATTCACAGATATAATCATCCTAATCTGTTAACACACTGACAGTAAGGATGGATTGTGTTTGTGATGTCGAGTTTATCAGCGTCAGACCATGTCGTGTTTCACATGAGCATCAGTCCACCTCTCCATAAATCTAGAAATCCTCTCGTAATAAATGACCGTTGCACATAAACATTTCAAAGGTGTCAGCGATTGACTGAAAGCTTGTAGCTCTGTCAGCATCGAGGGAGAGCACCATATTTTTTGCACCATGCATGCAAACACTTGTGACCTATGTGTGGTATAAAGTATTTGAAGTACCTGTCGAAGGAAAAGGTCATGTGACATCATGAATAATTATAAGACAGTGCCTTCACACAGGACAAGGCAGTGCAGCCTCATGAATAATTATGAGACACCACTGACATAGACAAGCACATACTGTATACATTCTGTGATGTTGACTCAGTGTTCATTTCAAACAGAAAAAAAAAAAAAAAAGCCCTGAAATGCAACCCATTTGATCATTGTTTTTAAATCTCTGGCTAGTTGTGTAGTTTAACTAATGACGTTAGGGCATCCATAAGTATTACACCATTGCATCAACAATAAAGCCACTTGCTAACCTCCAACGATACAGTGGCTATATATGTGAAAACCCCATGAGAGGTTTAATGGCAATAAGGGACTGTATTATAGACATCATTGTGTGAATGACATGGAGTCCCGGGCATCTGCTGAGATCAGGTTCAGTTAGAGGGAGGGCAGAACAGAGCTTGCAGACACAGTTTGTCACACAAGCCGTAATGCCGTGTGTTACCAGATGCCAGAGGTGAGAAAAGAGACAAAGACAGCTGTCACGTCCCATCAGGGATCTCTTGTACAACAGACTGGTAATTATTCAGCATCAGTATAAGCTAGAGAGAAACGAAATTAAGATTAATGCAGTGTTAATGTCATCTATTACATTTCATTCTGCCTTAGAAAGTGAAGCAGACTCACACCAGTGTCTATCTGATTTTTATTCCTGTTAGCACCCTTTCTCCTGTCATACTCAAGGGAAAATGAGCTGGTGGTAGGCATAAATGGGGTCTCTCCTACCGTGAGGGGACAGCAGTTTAAAAACTGTCATTCACTGCACTTTGAATTAGAGGAGCATATGTCTGCACCGCAGCACTGCGGCATCATCAGTTGTGCATTTCAAATCACCACTGTCTTTCACTGTGAGGAATGTTAATGATGTACATAATTTAAAGCAATAGTTCAGAGAGAAATAAAAATTCTGTCATCATTTACTCACCCTCATGCCGCTCTGAGCCGGCATTACTTTCTTTCTTCTGTGGAACCTAAAAGGCAAAAAAGAAAAAAGAAAAAAAAAAGCAGATATACCATTCAAAGGTTTAAAGTGCCCCTATTATGGCATTTGAAAGGTTCCTATTTTTGTTTTGGGAGTCCTCAACAACAGGTTTACATGCATGCAAAGTCAAAAAACACTTTCTTTGTCTTATAATATGCATTTATTTTTACCTTATTTGCTCAACGACTCCCAAACGTTTGCTCAGCGATTCATTTTGCCGAACCCCTCATTTGTGTGACGCTAATCTGCAGTGATTGGTCAGATGACTTCTGCTGGTTAACACGGAATACAGTATACAGTGCTTGATCACTTACATTGTATTATAATAATGATGGTGCTCCGCTCTGTTCTAAAAATAAAGACTCAGAGAGGAATTAAGTTGTGCTGTGTTTATGTTAGCGAACCTAGCTAACCACCTAACAGCAATATGTGTTCGCTGGCAATTGTCTATAAATGTGTCAAATGTTTGTCGTTGTTATTACTTGGATAAAGAATAGAGCAATACGTTGGTGTACAACTGCACAACACACACAACTAAATACGTATTGTGCATGCTACAGAGAACATAACAGCAACAATTATTAATCATACTTAAAGGTTGTGATTCGTCAAAGCTGGTCCAAATAAACTGGGTACTGACCTATCCTTCATTAACAGCTGGCTTTCGAATCCCTCGTTGAACGCATTTAGGTTGAAGAAGCATCCTTCAGTAAAATGATGGGAACACAGAACAAGGTTCGGGCTATAGTGCTGTGGTATCATTGTAAAGATGAACTTTAACCACTGATTCTTTACGTATTGGCAGTGTTTGAGGGGTTTCCTCAAAGTTTTCCCTGGTGTCTGCCCGCACAATAAGTGGGCGGGCAATATGCTAATGTTTTGTTTTGACGTCACAACGAAACGGCTTGGGATTCGTTTTACAAATGACTTGTTTAATTGACTCAGAGTCGACTCTTTCTTTTGAGAGACAATAACTTTATATATGGTGCACTTTCATATTTAAAACTTTGCAGGATGTTTTCATTCACTATTTTACACACTACATGAAAGGTAATTTTCAAAAATCCATAATAGGGGCACTTTAAGATCTTTTTTTCCCACGTTTTTGAAAGAAGTCTCTTATACTCACCAAAGCTACATTTATTTTACCAAAATTACACTAAAAAGAGTAATATTGTTAAATATTTCAATTTAAAAATAGTTTTCTTTTTCAATTAAAAAACAGTTTTCTATTTTAATATCTGTTAAAATGTAATTTCCTATGATGGCAAATTTTCTTCAAGGGTTAGTTAAAGGGTTAGTTCACCCAAAAATGACAATTCTGTCATTAATTACTCACCCTCATGTCGTTCCACACCTGTAAGACCTTCGTTCATCTTTGGAACACAACAGAACACAATAGATTTTCATTTGTGTTCCGAAGATGAAAAAAAGTCTTGGAACGACATGAGGGTGAGTAATTAATGACAGAACTTTCATTTTTGAAAACCCTTTCAGTATCTTCAGAGTCACATGATCCTTCAGAATCATCCTGCTGCATTTATTTGATCAGGAATAGAGTAAAAACATTACAAATCTAAAAAAAAAAAAAAAAAAAAGCATAATTTAACTGTTTAACTTTTTTTATTATTATTATTTAAATATAGTAAACTGTAATTTATTCCTGTGATCAAAGCTAAATTTCAGGATTCTTTGATGGAAAGAACAGTATTTATTTGAAATGTAAATCTTTAGTATCATTAGAAATGACTTTACTGTCACTTTTGGTCAATTTAATGTGTCTTTATTGAATAAAAGTATACATTTCTTTAAAAAAAAAATTCTCACTGACCATATATATACAGTGTATATACATATATACATATATATATATATATATATATATATATATATACATACATACATATATATATATATGTGTTTATATATATATATGTATATATATATATATTTATATATTTATATATATATATATATATATATATATATATATATATTAGCGCAAAAAAAATAAGTCCATATTACCATACTGTTAATGTGACAAGTTGTTTTGTTATAGCATATAGCACAAGTTTGACTATTATTATTATTATTATTATTATTATTATTATTATTTTCCAGAGCTTGATATCCCCACTCTCCATTCACTTTCATTATATGAAAAAGAGCTGCCAAGACAGTCTCCCTTGTGATCATGCAGAAAGCCATGTGGGTGTAAAATGATGAAAGAATTTTGATTTCTGGGCACAATATCCCTTCTAAGAATAGGATTTACCTTATTCCCTATATGCAGTATGTACTGTATCAAAGAAGCCCATAAGCATCATTTCTCTTTTATATGTTGCTAACTTTAATAGTGATCTGCAGTGAACACAAGGCCTTCAGAGTTTCTCCACTGGTCTCAGATCAGACGGTTTGTCCTTCGTAACGTTCAGGGCTCTTATTATTTTACCCTATAGTCAGTAGTAAAGGTGCCAGCCTATGTTGCACAGATTTTCTTTGAATGCGCCCTTGAAACGCTAAAGAGGATTTTTTTTTTTTTTTTTTTTTTCTTGCATTAGCTGTATTTTTAGTGCCACAGGGCACTTACTCTCTTTCTGCTTCCCTCCATCACTGTACTTTTGTTCCAATGCTTTGAAGCTCTATCTAGAGCAGCAGCGCGCTCCGGTTGAAAGCAGCATTAGGTGCCTAATCAAGATAACAGTGATATGATACACTGCACAAATTCACTAAGACACATGAGACCTTTTATGGGCACAAAGCATGTTGTTATATTATCAACTGCCTGTAAGGGTATGAACGCTGTCCTATCACAGAATTATATATTATGGGACTTGGAAGACAAATTTGTGCCCTGTGGTACAAAGAATGGATTTCCATTACTGAAGCTGCTCAGTAGAGAAATATTCAGCAAATGAACAGTTTATGTATGCTGCTCTGAAGATGTCAGTTATTACTGAAACAATAACAGTATTATTGCTTACAGGTCTGATTCACTTTACAATGTTATGCTTTAAAGGGGTTAGGATGGTTGCAGTTTTATTTTTTGCAACCATCTAAGACTTTTTTTTTTTTTTAAATAAATACTTTCCTCTCATTGGGAGTCTTCAGAAGCATATGCAGAGTTGAAGGTGCTACACATTCATTTAGAAACAAGGTTTGACTGTCCAGGACCTGTTTCTGGGTGTTTACATGAAGGCTTTTTCAATCTGAATGCCATCAATGTGGTTATAAACAAACTATTTTGTTGATAAAATATAGCTAGTGACATATAAGTGTGTGTGTGTGTGTGTGTGTGTGTTATTATTATAATTATTATCTCATCTCAAAAGAAATTTAATTTCTCATGGTGTGACCTCTTTAGTGGTCCTTCAAACATTGGAGGCAGTTTTCAGTTTTAAAGTATTTTATTCACTAATATAAAATAAAAATGTCTCGGTTACGTATGTAACCCTCGTTCCCTGAAGGAGGGAACGGAGACGTACGTCAGTAGTGACCGACGAATTGGGATATCGCCAGAGAGCCCTATCAGCTTCGAGTGAAACTAAACAAGCCAATGGAATTGGCGTGTGATATTTGCATAATATGCACCGCCCCCGCCAGGTGGGTATAAATAGGGAAGCGGATGCAATCGCACTCTGTTTTTCGCTGAGGAGACAACCTTGAGTCTGCACTATAGCGTAGGCACAGGAACTGTGGCGACGGGACGTACGTCTCCATTCCCTCCTTCAGGGAATGAGGGTTACATACGTAACCGAGACGTTCCCTTTCAGTCGGTCACATTCGACGTACGTCAGTAGTGACCGATGAATTGGGATCCCAAATAAAGCGCCACAGTTACTGACCACTTCCAGCGCCCAGCGTAAGCTCCAGCACACCTGGGGGGCGGAGAAGGGGGCAAGCTTACACTGAGAGAGTCTACTGCTGTTCCGCAAGACCCACTACAGTAAGACTTAGACAACACTGGGGAAGCGAACCCATAGGGGATGCTGCGGAGGCCACAACCTACCCTGCATGGGAGGAATTACGTGGAAATACATATATGGACTGGCCGTGGGCAGTACGCATATGGAGTCCCTGGGATGGCTCCAGACTAGAGATAGGGGGAGACTCATCTAACAGGTGACAGCAGAGCTGACTCTGCTAAGGGAAAGACACGGGCTCACCGTAGGGAGTTTGACCGTGGACAATACACATATGGGACCACTCACGTGGAGGGGTCACAACATATGGCGCCCAGCCAAACATCAACGTCAGAGACGGACGTTTGGCCTGGCATCAGACACTCCGCAATGTCCGAGCCGCAAGTGGAGGCGGAGGAGCTCGACAGGGTTCGCCATGCGGGGAACTCACTGGAGCAATGGATGCACTTATCCGGCCCAGGGGGCGGGAGTGGCATAGCAAGCCGACACTAGAACGGGTTCTTCGCGTTACTGGCTACTGGAAGCGAGTACACGGAAAGATACCGGTTCCACACGAAGGCTATAGAATATAGCGAACGTGTTGGGTGTCGCCCAGCCCACAGCTCTACAGATATCTGTCAGCGAGGCGCCGTGCGCCAGCGCCCAGGAAGAGGCAACTCCTCTAGTGGAGTGAGCTCTTAACCCGAGCGGGCAAGGCACGCCTTGGGACTGATAAGCCAAGGCGATGGCATCCACTATCCAGTGGGCCATCCTCTGCTTGGAGACAGCCTTTCCCTTCTGCTGGCCTCCTTAACAGACAAAGAGCTGATCTGAGGTCCTAAAGCTTTGCGTTCTATCCACATACAGGTGCAGAGCGTAGACGGGACAGAGCAAAGCCAGGGCTGGGTCTGCCTCCTCCGAAGGCAGCGCTTGCAGGTTCACTACCTGATCTCGAAAGGGAGTGGTAGGAACCTTGGGCACATATCCGGGCCAGGGTCTCAGGGTAACGTGAGAGTCACCGGGCCCGAATTCCAGGCACGATTCGTCGACCGAAAATGCGTGCAGGTCCCCTACCCTCTTAACCGAGGCCTATGCAACCAGGGGGACGGTCTTAAGGGACAGTACTTTTAACTCTACTGACTGCAAAGGCTCGAAGGGATGACCCCAGAGAGATGTAAGTACTAGGGAGAGATCCCAAGAGGGTATAGAGGAAGGGCGAGGCTGATTCAGTCTCCTCGCCCCCCTCAGGAACCTGATGATCAGGTCGTGCTTCCCCAAAGACTTACCGTCGACTGCATCGTGATGTGAGGCAATAGCGGCAACATACACCTTGAGGGTGGAGGGAGACAGCCTTCGCTCCAAGCCCTCTTGCAGGAAGGAAAGCACAGACCTGACCGAACATGATCGGGGGTCCTCTCGGTGAGAGGAACACAATTCGACGAACACGTTCCACTTCAACGCAACGAGGAGTGTCAGTTCCAAAAACCAGGTCCGAGTGGGCCAATACGGAGCCACTAGCAAGACCTGCTCCTCGTCCTCCCTGACTTTGCACAGGAGCTGTGCGAGAAGGCTCACTGGGGGAAACACATATTTGCGTAGGCCCCGGGGCCAGCTGTGTGCCAGATCATCCGTGCCGAGAGTGCCCTCGGTCAGGGAATAAAACAACTGGCAATGGGCTGTGTCCGAAGAGGCAAACAGATCTATCTGTGCGGCCCCGAAATGCTGCCAGATCAGCTGGACCACCTGGGGATGGAGTCTCCATTAGCCCGGAAGCGGAGGCTGCCGTGACAGCTCGTCGGCTGCACGGTTGAGCACGCCTGGGACGTGAATGGCACAAAGCGACCTCAGATGCTTCTGACTCCATAGCAAGAGATGGCAAGCGAGTTGCGACATGCGACGGGAGCGTAGACCACCCTGATGGTTGATGTACGCAACGGTCGCAGTGCTGTCCGAGTGGACCAGTACGTGCTTGTCTGACAACAGCTCCTTGAAGCGGCCCAGTGCAAGACGTACTGCTAGCAACTCGAGGCAATTGATATGCCAATGCAGTTGGGGCCCCGTCCACAGACCCGAAACTGCATGCCCGTTGTACGTGGCTCCCCACCCGGTGGCAGAGGCATCTGTGGAGACCACAGCATGCCTGGACACTTGTTCGAGGGGAACTCCTGCCCGCAGGAACGAAGGGTCCGACCACTGAGTGAGGCTACGACGGCAGTTCGGTGTCACGGGGACACGGAATGTACCGTGTTGCCACGCCCATTTCGGGACCCAGCCGTGAAGCCAGTGCTGAAGCAGCCTCATATGAAGCAATCCGAGCGGCGTGACTGCGGCTGCGGATGCCATATCCCCCAGGAGCCTCTGAAAAAGTTTCAGTGGGGCCACTGTCCTGCGCTTGAGTGAACTCAGGCAGTTCAACACTGACTGGACACGCTCCTTGGTGAGGCGCGCTGTCCGAGCGACCGAGTCCAGTTCCATACCGAGATAAGAGATCCTCTGCCCGGGGGCAAGTTTGCTCTTGTCCCAGTTGACCCGAAGACCCAACTGGCTGAGGTGAGCTAACACAATGTCCCTGTGTTCGCACAACTGCTCTCGCAAGCTGGCCAGAATGAGCCAGTTGTCGAGTCAGTTGCGAACGCCCTGTTCCTTGAGCGGAACAATGGCCGCCTACGCAACCTTGGTAAAGACGCAGGGCGACAGGGCCAGCCCGAAGGGTAGGACTTTGTACTGATATGCCCGACCCTCGAACGCAAACCGTAGGAAGGGTCTGTGTCGAGGCAGAACCGAGACATGAAAGTACGCATCCTTCAGGTCGATCCTGAACACCAGGGGACGCCGGGCGAACTGAATCGCATAGCCGAGTCTGATGGTACGAATGAGCCAGCGGGACGGGCTGGGAAGCGCTAACCACGCTCCCAGACTCCGAGCCAGAGGGACCAAAGGCACCACAGACGTACCCGATGTGGGGCAGCGAGGCAGAGTACTGGGACCTGACTCGGACGGCGTAGCGGCCCGAAGTGGGGTCGGACGAGGTGGCAGTGTGTATGGGAGACGGCGCAAGGGAGGCGGCCTCGACATACACACTGGGACCTGCTGGCAAGGTAAGAGGGGGCTGAGAGTGGAGAGGCGGAGCACTGCACACTGCCAGCCGCGCCTTCTTGGGACCTGGAGGATTGGGAAACAGCTCTTTTTTGAAAAAAAAGGGGGGTAACGCTGGACTCCGGAGAGCCAGCGGCGGGACAACAGGATACACAAATTCCCCCTGGCCCTCCTCCGGGGGAGGGAGAGATGAGGGCATCATCTCCCAAAGAGCTGACATCCTCTCCTCCAGGTCGCCCGTCTCAGGACCGCTTCCTCGTTCTCTTGCCACCTGGCTTGGCTGGGGTCTGAGCGGGCTGGGCTCCACGTCCGCGTCTGCGATCGGCTCCCTGCTGTCTGGCGGGTGTAGGCTGCTGCTTTGCAGACTTAGCAGGGGCGGAGGACAACGCAGGCGGGCACCCTCGGCGACGAGCAGACTGAGGTTGCGCAGCCGGCAGTGGGGTGGAGGCAGCAGCGGACCACCGGGGCAAGATGTGTTTGATGGCCTCAGTCTGCTTCTGTGCGGCCGAGAACTGCTGGGCGAAGCTTTCGACCACGACCGTAGGCCAACCTGAGACACGGGGGAGTCCAGGAACTGATACTTATCGGTCTCCCTCATGTCCGCCAAGGTCAGGCACAGGTGGCGCTGCTGGACTACAAGCGTAGCCATCGCTTGACCAACAGAGCGAGCCGTCATGGTGGCGGTGCACAGCTCCCCCAGCAGCTGTTGGTCAAGACCACCCTGGGGCATGTCCATGAGCGCTTTGGCCTGATAGACCTGTAGCAGGGCCATGGCATGCAAGGCAGAGGCGGCCTGTCCGCAGGCTCTGTAAGCTTTCTCCATCAAGCTTTACGAGAATTTACAGGCCTGGGATGGGAGACGCGGTTCACCACGCCAGCCAGTGGCCGTTGGACACAGTTGCATCGCAACGGCTCGCTTGACTGGGGGGATCCAAGCTTACCCCTTAGCCTCCCCGCCATCCAGAGTGGTGAGGGCGGAAGAGGGACCAGGCCTGGCACAAACGTTATACGGCATTCTCCACGACTTGGTCACCTCCTCATGCACTTGCGGAAAGAATGTTACCGGGGCAGGACGCTGAGGACCAGCGTGGGCCGCCCCGAGAAACCAATTGTCCAGCCGAGAAGGTTCGGGACGTGGTGGAGGATTCCAGACGAGCCCAACCTTCTCGGCGGCCCGGGAAAGCATAGTCGTCAACTCGGGATCAGGCTCGGGCAACACTACGGTCCCGGAGGGAGGCAGCGCAGCCAAGTCTTCATCTCCCGAGGACTCCAGCTCACCTTCCGATGCCACGATCGGCATCTGCTCATCCGCTGGTGCACCGAAGGAAACGGATGGTCGCTCCATAGAGGGACCAGCACACTCCTCCGGCAACACCACAGGCTGCAGTGTTGTTGAGGGGAAAGGGGCCCACGGAGCGGAGCTCGGCGGGGAAGCCCTGACCGTGATCCTCAAGTCACCCTTCCTACACGCCGACGTGCCGCTCCCCTGACCGGAGCCAGAGAAAACGGCCAAACGGGGCATAGGGGAGGGGACCCCCGCTCCCTAAGAACCAAGGAACAAGAGTCTAGACCTCAACACTGAGACACTCTCCCGCAGTGAGAACATGAGCTATCCACAAAAGCTGCCTCAGCATGCTGAACGCCTAGGCATGTGACACAGCGATTGTGACCATCAGCGGGGACCAGGGAACGACCGCATCCAGTAACACACAGACAAAATGACATCTTGAAAAAGATGCCGGGTTTGTCTGTTAAGCTCTTTTAGAATGGGGAAATTCAGCTCTTGTTCTTTGTGCTGAAGCACACAGGGAACAGCCGCGATGTGACTGCGGGTACACACTGATCGCCTGACAGTCACACGCACAGAGGAACCGGCCGAAATCGCAAACCAAACAGGGCAGAAAACAATGCTGTGAAAACAGCAGTTGAGAGCTGTATAATAGCTCGAGGAAGCTCACTCCGTGAAAGCTCACGGCTTCGCTGTAGGGTGCCTTAACACCAGCACTACAAACAAAGGCTCTTCACAGGCTTGATAAGTTCACTCTCAGTCAATAGCAGGAACACAACAGGTTGGCTCCGAAGCGTAAGACAGAGTGCGATTGCATCCGCTTCCCTATTTATACCCACCTGGCGGGGGCGGTGCGCATAATGAAAATATCGCATGCCAATTCCATTGGCTTCTTCAGTTTCACTCGAAGCTGATAGGGCTCTCTGGCGATATCCCAATTCGTTGGTCACTACTGACGTACGTCGAACGTGACCGACTGAAAGGGAACAAAAGGTTTTGTGGACATTTTTCTAATTATTTTGGTCAATAGCTCCACATATGTGCTCTGATCTTCAGCTAATTAGAATGAATCAAATCAGTCATATTTAATCACACACAAGAGTTTACTGTTCATTGGACTAATCAAAGTAAACAAGGATATTGAGTTATTGAAAGGAAGATAATTAGAGTGCCATCCATTCAGGTGAGGGTTCACATTTCAAGGACCATTAATGCATTAATACCAAAGTACATTTCTATAGCAGATTGATTCTTCAGCTGTAAAGGGAACAAGTCATATAACATTCAAGCAGCATTGGATATGAATCCTATACATCACTAGGGGAATCATTTTAACCCCCTGACAACTTCTGAAACTTGTGTTAATGTTCAGGTTTTTTTTTCCCATTGCCCCAGTGACATTTTTAGTGGCATAAACGGTGGAAATCAACTTTAAAAAGTTTCAGATTTCTTTTATAACCACTTATTTTTAAAAGCGAATTATCTGGTGAATGAATTATTACTTCAACAAGAATATAATCACAATCGGAGTTATATTAATAAATGTCCTGATGCATTCAAGCTTTATAATGGCAGTGAGCGGGACCGAGTATGAAGCTGAAGAAAGTGCCTCCATCCACATCCATCCATCTTAAATGTACTCCACATGGCTCCGGGGGGTTAATGGTTAATAAAGGTCTTCTGAAGCTAAGCGATGCGTTTGTGTTAAAAACAACAACAACAACAAAAAAAACATATTTAACAAGTTATGAAGTAAAATATCTAGCTTCCTCCAGACCGGCTTCAGTATTCAACTTACGAAGAAAGTGTAAAACTCTTGCAGTTCAAAAAGCTTATGCTACGTCCTACGCCTTCCCTGTTCAACTCACGGAAAAAGCTTAACTGACGCGACGCCAGTTCTGTTTTTTTCATAAGTTGCATTCGGAAGGCGGTCTGGTGGAAGCTAGATATTTTACTTCATAACTTGTTAAATATGGATATTTTTCTTACACAAATGCATCACTTTGCTTCAGAAGGCCTTTATTAACCCCCCGGAGCTGTGTGGAGTATGTGGATGGATGTGGATGGAGGCACTTTCTTCAGCTTCATACTCTTTGGTCCCACTCACTGCCATTATAAAACTTGGATGTGTCAGGATATTTATTAATATATCTCTGATTGTGTTCATCAGAAAGAAGAAAGTCATATATACACCTAGGATGGCTTGAGGGTGAGTAAAGCTTGGGCTAATTTTCACTTGAATATGAACTAATTGTTTAATTTTACTAATGTTCATTCACCACCAAGGGGTGATTTCATGTTTTTGTGTGTGTGTGTGTGTGTGTGTGTGTGTGTGTGTGTGTGTGTGTGTGTTCTACTGGAGATAGGAGGCTTGCTCAGCCTCTTGAGAAAATTTATGTTCTCTTTTCAACATTGTGTCAACCTGTTATTTTTTTTTAGAAGGTCAGCTACTCTGAATTCCAAAGCTTTAGATCTCTTGCTCCACAGCAGTGCTGTAGGAAACTTCTGAATACCTTTTTAAGCCAAACAAATATTGCATATTGGAAAAGGATTTATACTGTTATAAGATTACAAGCATTTCCTGTGTCCTTGAGGGCTTATTTCTAAAGCAGCATTCATTTGCTTTGTGATTTTATTGAAGAAAGAGAGTAAGTGAGTGGTGATTGGGATTTCTGTCTGCGTCTGTCTCACGTCTCTAGGTGTCTGATTCATTTGAGTGCAGTGAGGCGACTCTAACAGACAAATCTCTTCCATATGACATAAATCGCTGGTCACACAGAATGCTTCATTACTTTCCTGCCGTTTTTCAATCTGAACCCCAGTGGCCTCATGTGAAGCCCTAAGATCTAACTAGAATGGAAGTCTTTGGCTATATTTGTAGACCCAGGGTCAAAATGAAGTGGTAAATTCACTATAGCATCTCTCCTCAGGCTTTCTTTGATATCAGGAGAGAGATTAGTGTGGCTCTATTGAATTGGAACCGTGTGCAAAGGCTGTGTACTCAGCAGTGTATACTCAGAACATGAACTGCTCCCTGTAAATGTGTGTCCGCATCCAGTTTGGCCAGTCTTTCTCCCAGAATGAGACTGATTCCACCACATGCATCTAAAAAAGTTTAAGGGGCCTAACATCGAACCTTGCAGCACTCCCTAGAAACTGATATTGACTTTGTTCCTGAAGACACGAGTCTCGTAAGTGGGTGAATATCTTTAACACACACTTTGCACTTACTACAATGCACATTCAGATGCAATTCATACAAAGTGTGTATAAAAGTAAAATGCTGTTTGTACTAAAGGTAAAATATATCTGAGCAATGATGATCAGAGTTTCCAACAGTGTGCCTAAATGTAAAGAGGAAAATTAACATGATAATTCTGTGCAATTAGTTATGAGATATGCAAGGAATAATGTGATAAAAAATAATGCAATTCATCATTTATCCTAACCCGTATGTAAATTAAATAATAGAGAATTATGTCAACATCAGAGCAATTGCAACAACTGCAGTACAACCTTGTTCTCCAATCAGCCTTAAACAGCCTCAATAAATATTTCTTCTTTTTGTTGTTCTGTTAAAGTCTAAGATGCAATATTCCATTCCAACCATTCTTTCTTCCTTCAAATTACTAAAGGAATAATTAAAGAATTCGTTAAGGAACTGAAATGGTACCGTGGAATCATGATCAGAACCAGAATCATTAAATTCCTGACATGTGTTTATGTGTATGTAGTATTAATTTTTACCACTGATCACACTTTATGCTACATAACTGCATACATAGCTTGCTCGACGAGTTCATATTGGAATTTGCATATATCTAATTAAAGCCTCTAGCAGTGCTGAGTTAATGAAACGGCAGTCTGCTTATTACAGCCTTGTGCTCTTCCATTACAGCATATTCATTCTCGCTGTGTGATACACTACCACTTCTCTTGATTTTCAGCCCGTCACAATTGTTCGTCTATTCATAAATGCTCCGCCTTCTAATCTGTGTAATCTGTTGCATTTGTTACAAAAACACATTTGAGATGTATTAAAGACCTCTCCTGCTGTGATTATGCTAGAAAATCCTGTACTGCGGTATAGGAAATAAGTCGTATGCAGAGTTTTTGAGAAAATGTGACCAGCACCAGGGGTGTTTGCCTTTGTCTTTTTGGAAAGAAGAAAAATCCTGAATGAAAGAGAATGTAGGTTTTTCACATTATTTTAAGAGTTTAGAGTTGCAACAGCTTTGAGTAGAGTTTATTTATAATTGGGCTAAGCTGGCAGCAGAAGAACCCTTTCGAAGCAGTGAAGCTTGAAATGAATGGAAAGAAATGTAGGCATTTTAATTTTTAATGGGTCCACTTCTGTGACAGCTGAACACAAACAGTGTGGCAACTGGTAGAGATGCTCAGATGTGGCTAATTTAGGGGGCATCAAAAGTGTTTCTACTTCATGGTATGTAACAGACTATGGAGAAAGAAAGACAAAAGATCCACAGGATATTCACGGTCCATTCACTGATCACCTGATGCATGTTGTACACAAAAACTGGCTGCATGGAAGAGCTGGTTGAAATGTCTAGTTCTAGACTGATTGGTAGAATATATGTATCTTCTGGGAGTTGGGGAAAAGCAGCAGTCCACTGGGAAACAAAGTCATGCTTACAATGTACCAGGTAGATACAACAGCCATTTTTGAAGAAGAATCTCCCAGGTGTATTGCCAAGTATCCAAATATAAACAAACACCAGAATACTCTGAGTATGTAGGGAGACCAATTTGATTTATGAGCAATGCTTCATGGGAGTGGACAGTCACTGCTCAGCTGTTTTGCCACCATTTCCATTTCCATAAAAACGAGTTCTCTGATTGAATTTTTTGGACAATTAACTCACAATTAAAAATGTCTGAATGTCACTGCAGTGCAAGAGTCGTCTGCTCTCAAATGCTGCAGGATCTTTTCTCTTCACTAACTTATTTCATCATTTTTGCTCATTGCCTTTAATCAGCAGGGACCGGTTGCACCGGCTGTGATTAAGTTAAAACTTTCCCTAGTTTTGACACAACTTAGAGACACTAAGTTACAACGGTAACACTTTATTTTAGGGTCTTTTAACTAGTTGCTTATTAGCATACATATTACTAGAATATTAGGCTATTTTTTAGTACTTATTAAGCACATATTAATGCTTTATTCTGCATGACCTTATTCTACATTCTTAATCCTAACCAATACCTAAACTTAACAGCTACCTTACTAACTATTAATAAGCAGTAAATTAGGCGTTTATTGCAGGGAAAGTCGTAATTAATAGTGAATATGTGTTCCCTATACTAAAGTGTTACTACTTAAGTTCACATAGTTGTCCTAGCAGAGGAAGAGGAGTATTTTAGAAATGTAGCTCATCCTATCAGATTTTAGAGCAGGAACTATGTGTTTTATAACTAGAGCTTTTGTTATGCCTTAGTTAGTAGTCTGTTGAACAAGCTGTCTTACAGATTTCATTATTTAGCTACTGTTTAGCAAGGAGACATCCGTTCTTGCCTGAAATAAAACACTGCAGGATAAATCTATCTTGAACAGCAGGGTGTATCTGATTTTAACCGTGTGAGGACATTTGCTTTTTTTTTTATTGTTTTGTGTGTGTGTGTGTGTGTGTGTGTGCGTGTGTGTGTGCGTGTGTGTGTGTGCGTGTGTGTGTGTGTGTGTGTGTGTGGGCCCAGAAGAAACACATACTCAGATGTTGCTCTTCCATATCAGGAGACTCAGTGGAGTTATCGTTTGAAGTTTGTTTAAGTATCACACTCAGATGTTTCTCCATAAATTCCTAAGAGGCGTATTAATAGAGACTAAACTCTTGTCAAATGTTGTTATACTGTAAAAAATATATTCACTACCGTTCAAAAGTTTGGGATCGGTAAGATTTTTAATGTTTTTAAAAGAGGTCTCTTCTGCTCACCAAGGCTGCATTTGTTTAATTAAAAATACAGTTAAGAACAGCATTTATTAAATATAATCTTTTGTAACATTACAAATGTCTTTACTGCTGTCACTTTTGATCGATTTAATGCATCATTGCTGAATAAAAGTATTAATTTCTTTAATTTCTTCTTTTAAAAAAATTAAATAAAAATTCTTACTGACCCCAAACTTTTGAACAGTAGTGTATAATGTTATAAAAGCTTTGTATTTCAGATAAATGCTGTTCTTTTGAACTTTCTATTCATCAAGAAATCCTGAAAAAAAAGTACACAACTGTTTTCAACATTGATAATAATCAGAAATGTTTCTTGAGCAGCAAAACAGCATATTAGAATGATTTCTGAAGGATCATGTGACACTGTAGACTGGAGAAATTATGCTGAAAATTCAGTTTTGCATCACAGAAATAAATTCTATTTTATAATATATTGAAATAGAAAATAGAAAACAGTTCTTTTAAATTGTAATAATATTTCACAATATTACTGTTTTTACTGTATTTTTAATTAAATAAATGCAGCCTTGGTGAGCAGAAGAAACTTCTTTTAAAAACATAAAAAATCTTACCGATCCCAAACTTTTGAACGGTTGTGTATGTGTGTGTGTGTATATATATATATATATATATATATATATATATCCCTTAAATGCATACCTCGGATCTTTATCGACCCGGGACGTCATTCACTACCCTCCTCCTCATTCATTTTTTAGACATCAACCTTCTTAGTATTCCTTAATCAATTCATTGTAAACAATATAACAAGAAAAAAATCATAAAATTATAAAAGAATGCTTGTTTTCCCATAATTTTTTTTGTAAAAATTGTATAGGGTCGCTAATGACCCGAGGTGTGTATCAGTGTACGTATATATTTTTTTGCACAACAATAATTGAATCTTTGGTGACAGAATAAGTGCAATTCACCTTTATTCCACAAGGTGGCAATGTCTGATACACAATGATGAAGTGACATTTCATTCAGACAGAAAACGAAAGAATAGGAAATATCATTAGCAAAACATGAAATGGCTCAGCGATTTACTGCAGAGCAAGTACTGAACGCAATCAAATTTGAGTGTCACTGTCACTTGATGGATCTGGTGAAGCTGTCAGCGATTAAAATATTGATTTTGAAGATGTTGAAAATGATACAGTTTTTTGAGATCGCAAATGGGCTCATATTTACAATCTCAAACATATTCTCAAAACTATCATTTGCTGAATGTACTGGGAAATGAGCTCTGACGTGGACAGTGATGATGGCATAAAACATTTGCTCAAACTGAGCCCTTCCAAGCTCCAAAAGGTAACAAAATATGCTTTATTTTATTCTTCTGTAATTGTTACTCTAATATCAGTAGAGTTTTATATTATCGCGACAGGTAGGGATCCATCCTTGTTAGATATAGATCCGGGTCGCTAAAGACCCGAATATGTAAGAATGATTGGCGAAACATTCATGCATTTAAGGGATATATAAAGAAGCATGGCATAGGTGCCCTTTTATGTTCTTGCTGACACGCTATGCTTCGCAACATGACCTCTGTTGTCCAATAGAATTGGCATGATTTCACACATGCTTCAAACACCGGTGCACACTGAAGGCGTTCCCATAGTGCCAATACCATGACACAGCATCGGGTTATACGCAACCCCAGATATTTATCCATTTCACTAAAAAGAACTGGTTCAAAAGAATGATTTGTTCATAAACCAGACATCACTAATTCAGATCATTTGGTTATTTAAAAGAAGAAAAAGAAATGTTCAAGTTCATATTGAGATCTTAGACTTCTGGTATCTTGACAAATCTGAGCTCATTTTGAGACACTGTTTAATTTTTTGATTGACTTGAAAAAATGTCAGATGAGGAAAGTAAAATTAGTTACGAATGGAGTTTCATGTGGACTTCATTTAATCTCCATTTCATTGCTGTTTTGGAGATGTCATTTGTGATTTTTCATTCCTGTGGGTTTGTGTGAGTTAGTGTTGGACGTGGTATTTTCCACTGTGGTGTACGTCATATTTGCACATTTGTTGTAAATGCTGCATTGATGTGATGTTTTGTGTTGTATTTCTGTGTGCCGCTCACTGTGACAGCTTGTGTGTCTGTCAATCGTCACATTTGTTGAGCTCCAGTGACCTGTAGAAACACAGCTCACACTTGGCTCACAGTCATTTCTCTTTTTAGAGAGAGAGGCAGCTTTAGTTCACTCGGTTCACAAAGACAATGTGAAAACCCGTGACAGCTTTAAGTGGGGAAAATTTCATTTTTTAGCCTCAGAAACACTCCAGCTGGTACATTTTCCAAATATTATTCTTTTCATCAAATAATGGTGGAGATAACTACTATAGATCTCAACCCATGATGATATCAATAACCTCATATATAACCCCATTTGCAGACACTTGCAGCACTTCTTGTATCTATAAATACCTTTATATATAGGCATCATATGGTATTTTTCATATGAAGATACATTTTAATCTGGCTATGCACACATTTCTGTATATATTAAATATCATGTTCATCCTCAGATTTATATTTAATTAGAAAGCAAACAGCAAGCTGTCTTTTAGCAGATGCTACATCGTGTAGGTTAACCCTGTAAACATATACATTGATATTCTACTGAGCTAATGATATTTTATATCCCTTAAACATAATCCACACAGAAACTTTTTGGCATTTTTAATTAAAACATTATTTAGTATGTTTATTAATCTGTTTTCCTCAAAGTAGCTGATTTCAGGTTTTACTATCCTTGTGCGGACATTTGGTCTGCACAAAACCTGTACACACACACACACACACACACACACACACATCTAAATCATTATTTTCATTGTCTAAACAACTAATGATATAAATAATATGCAGCTAGTTGTATCCTGTATACATTCACCTGTGCATTCTATGATCCATCTGCTTTCTGTTTGACAGTCTGCAAGGAAGATATATTAAAGAGATGCAATGATTGCAGGTGCTGAATAATGTTAAAGCAGATCTGATGAATGATTCAGCCATAGCTGCTCTCTTATGACCAAGGAAACCAATATTGCTTTCGATGAATAATTGTAGATGGTCCTTAAGGAGTCTTACATTTGTAAACTTCTAGACTAGCTCAGAGTCTTCTAGACGGAGCTCTGGCTCTCTGCTCAGACTGCTCGAGTGTGCTCTGACCAGCTGTATGAAGAAACAGGCAGTAAATTGAGAACTTTTAAGCCATATGTATTTATTAATGCAATTTATTTATTACTTTATTGTTTATTTGAGACAAATTAATGGCCTTTTTTCCCCTTTAATGTTAGTGACAAACAGTGCAGTTCCTTACTGGTTAAAAAAATGAGATTAAATACATAAAGTATATTTGTGTAATTTAACATATTTAATTATTGCAGATTTGCGTAATATTCTGAGTTTGCATTTCACTGTTTTAATTCGTTTTGAGGAATACTGAACGTCTCAGGTTACGTATGTAACCATGGTTCCCTGAGAACAGGGAACGAGACACTGCGTTTGACCACGCTATGGGGAACGTCATCACGTGAACCGGTGTCTGAAAGCAATATCAAATCTCACCTATCCTATTGGCCGGCAACAGCCTATGACGTCATCATAGACGCGACCCGGAAGTATAAAAGGAGCGCCTAGAGAAGCAGTCAGTACCTTATCGTCTGAAGGGACTGTTTAGCAGGCAGCCCCGATGCATGGCAGGTAACGCAGTGTCTCGTTCCCTGTTCTCAGGGAACCATGGTTACATACGTAACCTGAGACATTCCCTTTCGAAAGGGAACTCAACACTGCATTTGAACACGCTATGGGGAACGATATACCCACGCTGCCATGTTTGAGGGGAGTGCATGCCAAAGATGGCTAGACAAACGTCAGAACTAGCAATTCAACTGAAATCCCAGAACCACTCCCCCTACGGGTCATACATAGGCTGTCAGTGACAGCATTCCCTATGGCCAACAGCCCAAGCTATAAGCCTCAAAGAGGCCTTCTGTGCCTTCTGTACCAAGGCCGCTCAAAGGCTTCTGGGACCAACTTCCTTTTCAAAGAAAAGAGGGTACCTCTAAGGGAATGTAGCCAGGGGGCCTGAAGGAACCCTAGCCAGTCACTTGTCAGGGGAACAAAGTCAACCCTGAATGCCACCAGGGAGGCCGACCTGGTCTAAATAAAGCAACCTAGTCTTCTTCAGAGAAGATATCCAGTAAGAGTGACTGCAAAGAGGCAGTAACCAACTCAGACCAGAGCGTAGAGATGGGCATCCTGGAGAGCAGGACTCAGCTTAGCGCTTTTTACCCTTACCAATGAGGGGAGTAACACTCTGCTTAATCCTAGGATCTACTCAGCGCCTGATTATTTGCACTGAGGAGGCTGTGCACTCTAAAGGAACCCAACACAGGGGAGTACATTTACCAGCCTAGGGGCTGATCCTCAATAGGGAGGCCTCAGAGAGGCCTTCAACCACTGACCAGCTTAGGGAGCTAAGTACTATGCAGGACAACCCTCAAACGAGGGGAGTACAGGGCTCAACCTAACAGATAAACCGTACTGTAGGCACAAAATCATGGAGGCCCAGGAAGGGGCCTGCAACATGACGTAAATTCTACATCGTGTAGACATACATCCCAGCAGCCTTGCAAAAGGCCAGACATGTGAAACTACATGCTCAATCTGTTAAAAGAACACCCAGATGTGGGGGAAAAGCTTAAAGGGCGGCCTGTGAAGGCCACACACCTAGAAAGCTTGCTTGCTGATAAGCAAGATCCCACAAACATGGAACTCGTTCAGAATGAAACCGAGTCAAACTAGCAGATAAGACTGTAGAGAGCCCACATAACAGTCTACCTTAACACAATCCGACAAGCAGTGTACTCAGTAAAAACACTTTTTTACTCTTAAAGCAAGAGGAGTACAAACATACGCCATCACGCTCTGCAGGAGGCCCAAAAAAGGGCCTACGACTTCCAGAAAGACACGTGGCGTCAGCTCGTGGCAGTGTTCTAAGCTCTAGGGAGCCAAATATGATAACCAAACTCTCCAGTGAGGTTAACTAGTTAACTCGACCTGAGCTTAATTCCATTCAACACATTCCAACAGGCAATGTACTCAGTAAAACACTTTATACTCTTTAAGCAAGAGGAGTACAAACTACGCCACCATGCTCTAAAAGAAGCCCAAACAGGGCCTACTACTCCAGAAAGACACAGGCGTCAGCCAGTGGCAGTGTCTAATTTAAACCACACATTCCACCAGGCAATGTACTCAGTAAAAACACTTTTTACTTTTTGAGCAAGAGGAGTACAAACCTACGCCATCATGTTCTTGAAGGAGGCCCAAACGGGGCCTGCAACTCCAGAAAGACACGTGGTTTCAGCTAGTGGCAGTGTCTAAGCTCTAAGGGAGCCATATATAAGAACCAAACTATCCAGTGAGGTTAACTATTTAGCTCAACCTGAGCTTAATTCTATTCAACACATTCCAACAGGTAATGTACTCAGTAAAACACGTTATACTCTTTAAGCAAGACGAGTACAAACTACGCCAACATGCTCTGAAAGAGGCCCAAATAGGGCCTACTACTCCAGAAAGACACAGGCGTCAGCCAGTGGCAGTGTCTACACTCTAAGGGAGCCTAATCTGAGAACCAAACTATCAAGTGAAGTTACCTTAACTCAACCTGAGCTTAAATCTACACATTCCAACAGGCAATGTACTCAGTAAAAACACTTTTTACCCTTACAGTAAGGGGAGTACAAAGAATATATGCTGCCATGCTCTGAAGGAGGCCAGAAACGGCCTACTACTTCAAATAAACACGGGCATAAACCTGTGGCAGTGCTAGTTCTAAGTGAGCAAAACTCTGACTAAACATCTCCCAACAAAACTTGTGATTTTACAACAAGCTACTGTGCTCTGAAGGAGGCCCAAAACAAAGCCTTCTACTCCAAACAACACAATAAACATCTTGTGGCAGTGTTCAAACTCTAAAGGGAGCTACATAAGAACCAAACTGAATAGTGAGGTTCACTAAACAAACTCAACCTGAGCTATGCATTCCAACAGGCCATATACTCAGTAAAAAACACTTTTTACCCTACTTAGCAAGGGGGAGTACAAACTTAGTCACCATGCTCTGAAGGAGGCCAGAACAAAGCCTACTACTACAGAAAACAGGTGCTAACCTGTGGCAGCAACAGAGTTATTGGGCTCACATTGTGTAGGGCAAAATAGAACTAGAGCGTTAACAGCCCTGAGAAACAGGGGAATGCTTCACTTTTCATTCATACTACCCTGAAATTGAATTCCAAGGGTGGGCGCTTTTCACCAAAGACAGATTAGACATCTATACTGAACCCTAGGGAACAGGAGCTAAATAAAGCTAACACTGTTTCACTCAAGCTTGAATCTTAATTCAAGGGGTTCAGGGGAAAACACTAAACAAAGTATAGAATGAAAAGCTCTAGAAAAGTGGGGCCACAGCAACACTAGCATTTTCTTATTCACACTGCCATCGTGTATAAGGTAGCACCAGTCTGACCTGCTGCCATGTATGCCCTGCCATTCAAGCGAGATGTAATCTTAAGGAGCTTCGAAGGCAGGACCGGAGCTTTTAATGTCTGTGCCCGCCCTGTGACGAGATAGTTAGCAAACATCTCGTCAATAGGGGGCATCGACACATACCCATATTGGCTCATTCCCTCAACATCAGCGAAATTAGCTCGCTGATGTCGGCGAATATGAGCCGAGTACGGATTCTTCCATGCCTTCTCGATCTCCATATATAGATCAGGAAGGAATGGAAGGCTCACAGGGGCTGCCAGATTATGGTCGGAAAGGAATCGTACGTCGAGCCTTCCGCGTGCGGTCCCTTTCTTAACGCACTCTCATGGCAGCTGCAGCCTGCCAGAAGTGCGCTCCATAACCTTGAGCAGCTCCGCATACGCGGGGCAGGGAGGCTTTGAAGTTTCAGAAGGCTCGCCTTCTTCCTCTTCAACAGCCATCTCCTGCTGTCTTGGGCTTAAAGCCAGAAGAGCACTCACTGCTGGATCAGATGATGTCAAAGAAAGAACATCATCATCATCCAGCAGCTTACCCTCATCAGCCGCTGGGGGTTGCGAGAGATATACACCTCTCTCTAACTCCTCAGCAAGCTCCATCTGCGAGCCCCATGATTTCAGTC
Source organism: Mylopharyngodon piceus (assembly GCA_039654765.1). Lineage (NCBI taxonomy): Eukaryota > Metazoa > Chordata > Actinopteri > Cypriniformes > Xenocyprididae > Mylopharyngodon > Mylopharyngodon piceus. Next base: position 11,349,497 of record CM077450.1, read on the forward strand.
GCCGCTCTGCCTCAGCACGGGCGGGACCAGAACCACCAGGCACAGATGCCGGCCGCTCTTCCCTTGAGAAGAGGGCCAAATGAGAGCGGAGCGTCCTAATAGGCAGATGCTCACAGTTTACAAGACAGCGCCCTCGAGCACTGTCCGTGCATGCTCTTCTCCCAGACAGAAAACGCACAGATTGTGTGTGTCATCGGGTGTCAAAAACCTGGGACACGGATCCACACACTTCCTGAAACGTTTGTTAGACATAGTAATATTCTTACCAGATTCGAAGAATCGCAATCAGACAAAACAGTCCCTGAAGACGAAAAGATACTGACTGCTTCTCTAGGCGCTCCTTTTATACACCGGCCAATAGGATTGGTGAGATTTGATATTGCTTTCAGACACCGGTTCACGTGATGACGTTCCCCATAGCGTGTTCAAACGCAGTGTTGAGTTCCCTTTCGAAAGGGAATCAGCTTTTATGCAAGTGAGATGATTAAATGCTCACATTAGGGCTCTTCACACTTTAAATAGTTAACCCTGGGTTATTCTAAACCCCGGATAAACGGAATCCTGGGTTATCTTGCTTCACGTTTCACACTGCTCATAATTTACCCGGGGTTAACAATTAATCCTGGGTTATTCATAAACTGACGTTTCACATTGTAAATTGCTAAACCCTGAGTTAACGTTCTTATTTACATATTTGTGGTGTCAGTGTGATTGATTGGATAAACACAGCACACAACCTGTTTACATAAGCCGACTGTACTATCAAGTTTACTGAATGAACATATCGGACTATAAAGGTAAGAATGAAACGGTCTCTTCTTTACTCGAATTGTTACGTTTTCTGTCAGCATTTGACATTTTTTCCTCTCAAATGCTGAATTTACTGTTTATATACAATGTGCAGCATTTCCGTGACGTGAATATGAGTATGCGATTGGTTGTCTGTTGCTAGCATCTAGCTGTAACATTCTAACACCGCATTGTTTCACACTGTACAAGTTTGGCAGTGCAATGTGGAGTTAACACCGTAAAATCGGTGCTAACCCTGCTCCAGAGCAGGGTTTCATAACCCCGGGTAAAAGCGGTGCTAACCCCACTTCTAAATTACAAGTGTGAAACGTTCCTTTAAATGCAGGGTTAAAAGCGGTGTTTAGAAAAACGATAACCTGGGGTTAAGCGCAGTGTGAAAAGCCTTATTTAGTCTAGAACTACATTAACCATCACGTTCACACAGCGCATAGAACACCTCTGCACTTACTCCCGATTTCTCTTAGCATGGGGACAGGAGAGCTATCAGTCAATAAATGGGAAAACAAAGTAACTTGTATTATTATTTGAAAAAGTAACTCCGATATTTTGTTGTAAATTTGAAAGTAATGCATTACTTTACTAGTTACTTGAAAAAGTAATCTGATTACTTGACTTGAGTTACTTGTAATGTGTTACTCCCAACACTGGTTGGCAGGCATTGGTTGTAACTCTTTTATTTACCTGACAAAGTATTCAAAGTTTGTGGGAAACTATTTTCAAACTGTCTTGACAAGATACAAGCTACTCATACAATCAACAGGAAATTAAAACTGACCAAAGTAACTTCATTAACTTCAAGTCCCAACCAACATTTATTTTGTGTTTCTTCCCGTCTTCCCAGTGTTTTTATAGAATGGGAGAAAATCGTAATTATATTTTTAATAAAGAATAAAATCAATGAAAACAACATTTTAGTTTCCACATTTAGTTTCCATGGTTCTTAATTAGTTAACACCTGTTCTGTTTCAGTTAATCATCCCCTGAAATGCTCATATTTTTTACTTTAAAACAAAATTTGTAATGTTGTGATTCATCTGGAAGCTCGTTTTGTTTGGTTCATGGCTCAAAACTATTGATTGATTTGTTCTTTTTAATACCTATAGAGAAAATGAATGTGAAAAATACTTCTAGAACCAAGGCTGCTGAGAAAGTGGGTGGTCACTGTTGTGCTCTGTATAGCTGTTGTGTTCTCTGTTTCTGCAGTATGCCTGTGTGTTTGCCAGCCCCTGCTGTCTGCACTGCTCTTTGTTCTTTTCTATACTGCATCCATCACTGATTCATGAGGGAAGCAGACATTTTGTGAAAACACAGGCTTTGGTTATGCCTTGGATTAACATGTCAGTGCTAAATACAGATGTAAATAGGGTCCAACGTGCTTTGTGATCACCTAAACCACAATTAAAGGTCAGAAATCACATGTGATCACATTGTACTGTAAGTACTAATGTGTCCTGATACTGTGTGCCTCACCTTTGTGGAAAAATGAGTGTTGAGTATTGTGTTGAATATGCTCTTGTAGTGTACTCTTTTTAAAACTGCACTTTGTAATAATGTCAAATGAAAATATTTACTTTAAAGTACATTTTAAAGTAAAGTAGATTTGTAAACTTTAAATCATTTCAATTTTTTAACTGTGCGTTATTTGATATTACATATAAGGTAATATTTTATATATGGGTCATTGACAAATAAGGTTTTTAAAAGTGTGAAAAAAACATAATGGAGATATAATTAATTTTGAAGTTTTATTAAGTGTTCACAATGAGATTATGTGGTTTTAATCAATTAACGCTGCTTTTGTAATTTTTTTACAAGATAGGACAAAATTTGTCACCAAAAAAAGTAATTCGTTTTAACCAAAATTTGGGTTTTACCGAATGGCACTTTTGGTTATACCGAATGACGATATTTTCAAACAATGCTAACAGGCTGATATCTAGCTAGCTAGCAAAAGGACAGTCAAACATTTTATATTTAGTACAAGTTTTTTTAAAATATTACATTTTCCATGTTTTATAGCGGTTGTACCAAATGACCTGATGTTTCGGGACGTGCATATGAGCAAGAGAAAACATGAATTTTTCAAATAGTTAAGAGAGAGTTAGTTATTTTGCTTCATGACCATGTGGTCCTTTGCAGGTGTCTGAATGATGTCACATCCTGTCACATGATATTGACACATGACTTGATCCAAAATGGTCTCTTTATATTGGTTACTCCGAATGACATCAATGAAATTATTTTTTCTGGACATTCTTTCTCAAAACAAAGCAACAACTTCTACACATAATTTTAATACCATTTTGCACTATGTTGATATATGATGTTATAATATAATGCCAGAATAAAAAAATATATACATTTATTAGATTTTAAGATATTTTAATCACAAATGAAACGGCTGTATTGGCCTTTGGACGGTTAAACCGAATGACCTTTTGGCACTTCAAAATCTTTAAAATACCTTTATATGAAGCAAAATATAATTTAAACATTTTGGATTCAATAAAAGAGATCTAGTTATACTACCTTAGATACTTTGGATGTCATATCTTTGTTTTTTAATATTAGTATGGTCTTTGGACAAAAAAAGACCTATACTAAATTGCCACTTCATTATTACAAATGTGCTTTTGGCATTTTGGCATGCAAGTTTCAATAGAAATTACATTATAATTACGTATTACAAGTATATCATAAATGCTTGTCAGTACATTCAACAGTATACTTTAACCATATTCCATAGAGAATAGAAGTATGGCATTACATATAAATGTGTACTTTAATCCTACTTAAGTGGGTCAAAAACATAAGTTCAACTAATTGCATTTAAAATTAATTTAAACTACAATACATTTTAATTTAATTGTAAATAACATGCAATTAAGTGTATAAAAACATTACATTCATTTCACACTTTTAAAGTACATTATTTCTGTACTCTTTTTAAAAGCATGCTAAAGTATACTTCTTCTTTTTTCACAAGGTCTAGACATCACTGAAGGTCTGGCAGCCCACCTGTGTATTAATCTCTGTGCCAAAACAAAGTTATATTATGTGATAGGTTTAAAAGTAAATAGCCATGTGAATGAAAATATTGGAAAAGCCCAAACATATACAAACACATTAGTTCAGGAAACATCTTCAGTATGTTCTGATGTTCATCTATATGAGCATATGAGTTAAACACAAGGTTAATCGAGTTGTTTTGGACCCAGGTACCTAGTTCATGCAAGAGACTACCTCACTTACAGAGGTGACATTTATAGAACAAACATTTGCAGACCAGGATCTAAAAAGCTTTACCTATGCCTGAGGATTTGCATAAATGAACTGAGCATTGGTTAAGGAAAAAGGTCTTTCCATTATTGTCTATTAGACCCCGGGTGTTACGGTTAAAGGCGCTTGCATTTTGACATTTCAGATCGAAATAAGATCAAAAACCTTCGGTATTCAGAAATTAATTCTTAACGGAGCCCAACCTGCGTAAGATTGTGATGCGTTTCGTATTGCTCTTTTCCCCATTTTCTGTAGATGAAAGATGTGGGTGGGTGAGACCATTCCAGAGATTCCACCCAATGAAATATCAGAAGCCAGTTTAGCAGCAGGTCTGTGGCGTACTTACACATTCTCTGCTAAAGCATCTGCTCAGAAACACCAGAGGCTTTGGATTTACAGCTCCAGTATCCCTGGAGGACCATCCCAGGAAATCTCTCTCAAACTCTGACAAAGCCAACAAAATGGAGAGAGAGAGAGAGAGAGAGAGAGAGAGAGAGAGAGAGAGAGAGAGAGAGAGATATAGAGAGAGATAGAGAGTGCACTCTCTCACTCACCTCCTGCACCCATGTGTGGGGTTCAGGAATACCCTAGGTTATAAAGGGACAAAATGACCCCACAAAGATGGCTTATATCCGAAATCAAGTATTTCCTTTGTGGGGACATTTGTTGGTCCCCATGACAAAATAGCTGTATTTCACAATCATACTAAGTGAAGTTTTTTGAAAATGTAAAAATGTGAGAAAGTTTTTTTTTTCTTTTTTTTTAAATTTTATTTTTCTCTTCTCTTTTTCCCCACCATTTTATTTTTTCACTTTCTCAGCCCCTCAGCTAAAATTAAATGATACTAAAACCGGCAGTAGGTAGTGGCAAATCTATAGGCTGAAAGTAAGTCATTGGGAAATCATGCAGTTAACTCTTGTTCGTGTGCATATGACTTATACATAATAAAAACAAGAACACTTTATACAGAGACATTTTTGGACCATATCTTGGATTCTGGGGGCATTTTTTATTAATTTTCAGTGGCATTTTTGGGCTCTAAGCCCCCATTTAATTTCCGGGAGACCCTAGCATGAGTGGCATGATGTCGGGAGGTGGGGCTCTTTTTCGAGAGCAAGCAGAAAAGGCCCCTTCAGTTGCAAGGCCTGTTTTCAAGTGGAAACAGGTGAAACATATAGCAAAGGCCACTACTCTATTGGACATGTGCAAGAAATCCTGACATTAA